>JARBWK010000005.1:165438350-165518427 GCA_030556195.1 Anolis apletophallus
CCTCCTCCGCCTCTTCGCCCCCTCCTTCCTTGACTCAAGGAAGGAGGGGGCTTTCCTTCCTTCCTTCCTCCTCCGCCTCTTCGCCCCCTCCTTCCTTGACTCAAGGAAGGAGGGCACGCCACGAGGGGCCCCGGGGCTTTCCTTCCTTCCTTCCTTCCTCCTCCGCCTCTTCGCCCCCTCCTTCCTTGACTCAAGGAAGGAGGGCACGCCACGAGGGGCCCCGGGGCTTTCCTTCCTTCCTTCCTTCCTCCTCCGCCTCTTCGCCCCCTCCTTCCTTGACTCAAGAAGGAGGGCACGCCTGAGGGCCCAGGGCTTTCCTTCCTTCCTTCCTTCCTCCGCCTCCGCCCCTCCTTCCTTGCCCCTTCCTTCCTTCCTTCCTCCTCCGCCTCTTCGCCCCCTCCTTCCTTGACTCAGGAAGGAGGGGCTCCTGAGGGCCCGGGGGCTTTCCTTCCTTCCTTCCTTCCTCCTCCGCCTCTTCGCCCCCTCCTTCCTTGACTCAAGGAAGGAGGGCTCCTTCCTTCCTTCCTCCTCCGCCTCTTCGCCCCCTCCTTCCTTGACTCAAGGAAGGAGGGCCTCCTGAGGGCCCGGGGCTTTTCCTTCCTTCCTTCCTCCTCCTCCGCCTCTTCGCCCCCTCCTTCCTTGACTCAAGGAAGGAGGGCCCGCCACGAGGGGCCCCGGGGCTTTCCTTCCTTCCTTCCTTCCTCCTCCGCCTCTTCGCCCCCTCCTTCCTTGACTCAAGGAAGGAGGGCCTCTGAGGGCCAGGGGCTTTCCTTCCTTCCTTCCTTCCTTCCTTCGCCCCCTCCTTCCTTGACTCAAGGAAGGAGGGGCCTCTGAGGGCCCAGGGGCTTTCCTTCCTTCCTTCCTTCCTCCTCCGCCTCTTCGCCCCTCCTTCAAGGAAGGAGGGCACTCTGAGGAACGGGGGCCAGGGGCTTTCCTTCCCTCCTCCTTCCTCCTCCGCCTCTTCGCCCCCCTCCTTCCTTGAGTCAAGGAAGGAGGGCCACGCCTGAGGGCCCAGGGGCTTTCCTTCCTTCCTTCCTTCCTCCTCCGCCTCTTCGCCCCCTCCTTCCCTGACTCAAGGAAGGAGGGGCCGCCTGAGGGCCCAGGGGCTTTCCTTCCCTTCCTTCCTCCTCCGCCTCTTCGCCCCTCCTTCCTTGACTCAAGGAAGGAGGCCTCTGAGGCCCGGGGCTTTCCTTCCTTCCTTCCTCGCCCCTCCGCCTCGGAGGGCCCCCTCCTTCCTTGACTCAAGGAAGGAGGGCACGCCACGAGGGGCCCGGGGGCTTTCCTTCCTTCCTTCCTTCCTCCTCCGCCTCTTCGCCCCCTCCTTCCTTGACTCAAGGAAGGAGGGCACGCCACGAGGGGCCCGGGGGCTTTCCTTCCTTCCTTCCTCCTCCGCCTCTTCGCCCCCTCCTTCCTTGACTCAAGGAAGGAGGGCACGCCACGAGGGGCCCGGGGGCTTTCCTTCCTTCCTTCCTCCTCCGCCTCTTCGCCCCCTCCTTCCTTGACTCAGGAAGGAGGCCCGGGGCTTTCCTTCCTTCCTTCCCTTCCTCCTCCGCCTCTTCGCCCCTCCTTCCTTGACTCAAGGAAGGAGGGGCCTCTGAGGGCCCGGGGCTCCTTCCTTCCTTCCCTTCCTCCTCCTCCGCCTCTTCGCCCCCTCCTTCCTTGAGTCAGGAAGGAGGGCACTCCTGAGGGCCCAGGGCTTTCCTTCCTTCCTTCCTCCTCCGCCTCTTCGCCCCTCCTTCCTTGACTCAAGGAAGGAGGGGCGCCACTGAGGGCCGGGGGGCTTTCCTTCCTTCCTTCCTCCTCCGCCTCTTCGCCCCCTCCTTCCTTGAGTCAAGGAAGGAGGGGCCTCTGAGGGCAGGGGCTTTCCTTCCTTCCTTCCTTCCTCCTCCGCCTCTTCGCCCCCTCCTTCCTTGACTCAAGGAAGGAGGAGGGCCTCTGAGGGCCCAGGGCTGTCCTTCCTTCCTTCCTCCCTCCTCCGCCTCTTCGCCCCCCTCCTTCCTTGACTCAAGGAAGGAGGGCACGCCACGAGGGGCCCCGGGGCTTTCCTTCCTTCCTTCCTTCCTCCTCCGCCTCTTCGCCCCCTCCTTCCTTGACTCAAGGAACTTCTCTGAGGAAGGAGGGGCTTTGAGGGCCCCTTCCTTTCCTTCCTTCCTTCCTCCTCCGCCTCTTCGCCCCTCCTTCCTTGACTCAAGGAAGGAGGGGCCTGAGGGCCGGGGCTTTCCTTCCTTCCTTCCTCCTCCGCCTCTTCGCCCCCTCCTTCCTTGACTCAAGGAAGGAGGGCCTCCTGAGGGCCCAGGGCTTTCCTTCCTCCCTTCCTCCTCCGCCTCTTCGCCCCCTCCTTCCTTGACTCAAGGAAGGAGGGCACGCCACGAGGGGCCCGGGGGCTTTCCTTCCTTCCTTCCTCCTCCGCCTCTTCGCCCCCTCCTTCCTTGACTCAAGGAAGGAGGGCACGCCACGAGGGGCCCGGGGCTTTCCTTCCTTCCTTCCTTCCTCCTCCGCCTCTTCGCCCCCTCCTTCCTTGACTCAAGGAAGGAGGCACGCCTCTGAGGGCCCGGGGCTTTCCTTCCTTCCTTCCCTCCTCCGCCTCTTCGCCCCTCCTTCCTTGACTCAAGGAAGGGAGGGGCCGCCTTCTGAGGGGCCCGGGGCTTTCCTTTCCTTCCTTCCTTCCTCCTCCGCCTCTTCGCCCCCTCCTTCCTTGACTCAAGGAAGGAGGGGGCGCGCCACGGAGGGCCCCGGGGCTTTCCTTCCTTCCTTCCTCCTCCGCCTCTTCGCCCCCTCCTTCCTTGACTCAAGGAAGGAGGGCACGCCACGAGGGGCCCAGGGGCTTTCCTTCCTTCCTTCCTCCTCCGCCTCTTCGCCCCCTCCTTCCTTGACTCAAGGAAGGAGGGCACGCCACGAGGGGCCCCGGGGCTTTCCTTCCTTCCTTCCTTCCTCCTCCGCCTCTTCGCCCCCTCCTTCCTTGACTCAAGGAAGGAGGGGGCTCTGAGGGCCCAGGGGGGCTTCCTTCCTTCCTTCCTCCTCCGCCTCTTCGCCCCCTCCTTCCTTGACTCAAGGAAGGAGGGCACGCCACGAGGGGCCCCGGGGTTTTCCTTCCTTCCTCCTCCCTCCTCCGCCTCGCCCCCTCCTTCCTTGACTCAAGGAAGGAGGGCACGCCACGGAGGGCCCAGGGGCTTTCCTTCCTTCCTTCCTCCTCCGCCTCTTCGCCCCCTCCTTCCTTGACTCAAGGAAGGAGGGCACGCCACGAGGGGCCCCGGGGCTTTCCTTCCTCCTCCGCCTCTTCGCCCCCTCCTTCCTTGACTCAAGGAAGGAGGGCACGCCACGAGGGGCCCCGGGGCTTTCCTTCCTCCTCCTCGAGCCCCCTCCTTCCTTGACTCAAGGAAGGAGTTATGTTTGTGTGTATATGTGTATATTGTGTATGTGTGTGTTCTTATGCATATGTATGTGTGTGTGTGTGCATGTCCTGATGTATGTGTGTGTATGTGTGTGCTGATGTTTGTGTGCATATGTGTATTGTGTATATTGTGTATGTGTGTTTTTATGTATGTTTTATGTGTATATGCATGTATATATGTGTGAATGTATGAATGTCTTTATGTATATGTGTGTGTGTATGTGTGTGCTTATGTTTGTGTGTATATGTGTATATTGTGTATGTGTGTGTTCTTATGCATATGTGCATGTGTGTGTGTGTGCATGTCCTGATGTATATGTGTGTATGTGTGTGCTGATGTTTGTGTGCATGTGTATATTGTGTATGTGTGTTTTTATGCATATGTTTTTATGTATATATGTGTGAATGTCTTTATGTATATGTGTGTGTATGTGTGTGCTTATGTTTGTGTGTATATGTGTATATTGTGTATGTGTGTGTTCTTATGCATATGTGCATGTATGTGTGTGTGCATGTCCTGATGTATATGTGTGTATGTGTGTGCTGATGCTTGTGTGTATATGTGTATTGTGTATATTGTGTATGTGTGTTTTATGTATATGTTTTATGTATATGTGCATGTATATATGTGTGAATGTGTGAATGTCTTTATGTATATGTGTGTGTGTATGTGTATGCTTATGTGTGTGTATATGTGTATATTGTGTATGTGTGTGTTCTTATGCATATGTGCATGTGTGTGTGTGTGCATGTCCTGATGTACAGTATATGTGTGTATGTGTGTGCTGATGTTTGTGTGCATATGTGTATTGTGTATATTGTGTATGTGTGTTTTTATGTATATGTTTTATGTATATGTGCATGTATATATGTGTGAATGTGTGAATGTCTTTATGTATATGTGTGTATGTGTGTGCTGATGTTTGTGTGTATATGTGTATTGTGTATGTGTGTGTTCTTATGTACATGTGCATGTGTATATGTGTGTATGTCTGTATGTATATGTGTGTATGTGTGTCCTGATGTTTGTGTGTATATGTGTCTATGTATATTGTGTATGTGTGTGTGTTCCTATGTATATGTGCATGTATATATGTGCATGTCTTTATGTATATGTGTGTGTATGTGTGCCACCCTTTATTTCTACCCCCTCACCTTTTCCTGCTCTCCTTCCTTCTCTCCCCTTCCTTCTTTCCTCCATTCTCCCTCTTCCTTTCCTCCTTGCTCTTCCTTCCTTTCTCCCCTTGACCCTTTCCTTCTCTTGATCTCCTTCCTTTTCTCTTCCCTCTGTCCCCTTGCCTCTTTCCTCCATTCTCCGTCTTCCTTCCTTCCTTCCTTCCTTCCTTCCTTCCTTCCTTCCTTCCTTCCTTTTCCTTCCTTTCTCCCCCCTCACCTTTTCCTTTTCTCCTTCCTTTTCCTTACCCTCCCCTTCCTTCCATCACCTGTGAAGTGATCCGCTGTTGTCTCTGGCGTCGCCTCCTCTTGTCCCTGCCATGCTGGGCCCGTCTTGGGAAAGGCCTAGGCGGGGCCTGTGGGTTGCCTCTGAGCGGGCGGGGCTGTGGGCGGCCTCCTCCTCTTTAGGCCCTCCTCCTCCCTCCCTCTACCCCGGCGCATTCCGGAACAGCGGCGAGGGCGCCGGGGACGGAGGGAGGGAGGGGGCGGGGCTAAGGAAGAGCAGCTCCCTTGCTCCTCCTTAGCCGGGCCCCCTCCTTCCCTCCATCCCCGGCGACCCCCTTGTTCCGGAACAGCGGCGGGGGCGGCGGAAGCGGAGGAGGAGGGGCTAAGGAGGAGCCGGCTCCCTTGCTCCTCCTTTGCCCGGCCCCCTCCCTCCCTCCGTCCCCGGCGCCCTCGCCGCTGTTCCTGAGGAGGAGGAGGCGAGGGTGAGTGTTGGCTGCCATGCGCGGATGTTCTAAACGTTCGCGCTGGCAGCGGAGAGGCCGGGATGGGAGTTCCGTTGGCCGTTTTTGGGGGCTGGTGTTTGAGGGTGTTGCGAGGTACCTAGGGCCGGTTTTTTTTTGGGCCCTATAGGTACCTCGTGGTATGCTTCATTGTGTTGCTGAGTTTCATGCTTCTGCGATCTATAGTTTCTTTGTCTATTTGCGTCATTGCACGACCGTTCTCTTTTTATATATATAGATGATAAACTGACCTGTGCTACTGTATCTATAGGAAAACGTTGAAGAAGGAAGGCCCAGCATCTACAAATCGTTGGTCACTAATGTCTGTAAAGAGATGTTAGCCTTTTCAGACTTCCCGTGCCCAGAAGACTTTCCCGTCTTTTTGCCCAATGCCAAGTTTCTGGAATATCTGGAGATGTATACAAAGCATTTTGACCTACGGAGACACATTCAGTTCAAGGTAAGCTTCCAAAATTGACAGCAGAAAAGCATATTTTACCTTAATATTTCTGCCTAGAGCAGTCTCTCTCGCCCTTCCTAATGCTGCGACCCCTTGATCCAGTTCCTCATATTGTGGTGACCCCCAGCCATAACATTATTTTCGTTACTACTTCACAACTGTAATTTTGCTACTGTTATGAATTGTGTTGTAAATATCTGATATTCAGGATGTGTACAAAACCCTGATACGCCCAAATTTGAATACTGGTGGGGTTGGGGAGGATTGATTTTGTCATTTGGGAGTTGTGGTTTCTGGGATTTATAGTTCACCTACAATCAAAGAGCATTCTGAACTCCAGCAATGATGGAATTGAACCAAACTTGGCACACAGAACTCCCGTGACCAACAGAAAATACTGGAAGGGTTTGGTGGGCATTTGGCCTTGAGGTTTGGAGTTGTAGTTCACCTACATCCATGCCCGGATTATCCATAAGGCCAATGAGGCCATGACCTAGGGGCGCAAGCCGGGGGGGGGGGGGCAGATCATGGACCAAAAAAAAACCAACAAAAAAACTGGTCTGCGCCCCTCTCCCCCCCTTTCTCATGCCCCTCCTCGCTCCTTCTCCCGGCAAAGTCTCTGCTCCATCCCCTCCGTCTCTCTCTCTCTCTCTCTCTCTCCCTCTTACTCGCTCTCTCACTCTCTCTCGCGCGCGCTCTCTCTCTCTCACTCTCACTCTCTCGCGCTCTCTCTTTCTCTCTCGCGCGCTCTCTTTCTCTCTCTCGCTCTCTCTCTCTCTCTCTTTTGCGCTCTCTCTCTCTTGCTCTCTCTCTCTCATGCGCTCTCTCTCTCTCTCTCGCATGCTCTCTCTCTCTCGCTCTCTCGCGTGCTCTCTTTCTTGCTCTCTCTCTCTCTGGCGTGCTCTCTCTCTCGCTCTCACTCTCTCACTCTCACGCGCTTTCACTCTCACGCGCTCTCTCTCTCTCTCGCTCACATTCTCTCTTGCTCTCTCTCTCGTGCTCTCTCTCTCATGCGCGCTCTCTCTCTCTCGCATGCTCTCTCTCTCGCACTCTCTCTCTTGCTCACACTCTCTCGTGCTCTCTCTCTCGCGCTCTCTCTTTCTCTCTCCCCCCCTCCCTCTCTCTCTCGTGCACACCTTTGGAGTGAGTTTGCACCTGCTGCGCTCTCCCCAAGCCTCCCGACTCCCGAGGAGACCTTCAGAGCACAGCGGAGCTTTCCAGCCGGTGGGAATGGGGACCTTGGAGGTGGCAGGAGGTTGGCTTACAGGGGGCGTAATTCCAAAGTGTGGCCTAGGGCCCAAAAACCCGTCAATCTGGGCGTGCCTACATCCAGAGAGCACTGTGGACTCAAACAATGACAGATCTGGACCAAACTTGGCATGAATACTCAATATGCCCAAATGTGAACACTGGTGGAATTTGGGGAAAATATACTGTACATCAGGGGTGCTCATTACGGTGATCGGGAGCACCTAGGTGATCTTCGGCCCTCTTCCAGGTGATCTTTGGGCCTCACCAGCCGGATGGCGCGCTCCTGCCATGCCAAGATGTGCGCTCCCGCCGCCGCCTTTGCGGGGCTTCTTTTGCCAAAATGAGGCTTTAGTGGGCAGGCCCTGGCACTCGTCTTTCTCCGCCTCACCCTCCCTCGCCCTCGAAGGAGAAAGGCGGCAAGCGCCCACGGGGAGAAAGAGAGAGAGAGAGAGAGAGAGAGAGAGAGGGTGGCTCTTTAGAGCCGGCTAGGAAGAGCCACCCTCTCTCTCTCTCTCTCTCTCTCTCTCTCCCCGTGGGCATGGACTGCCACCAGTGGGAGGGGCCCTCCTTCCTGCCAGCCGTCCACGGCGTCCTTTCTGAGTGACACCCTTGAAATGAAGCCCCCTCCCCCGCTGCATCTGTCACTTTGGGGAAGCCCCTCTTCCGCTCTTCCTTCTCCTGCCCAGGTAAGGAAGCCTCGAGGGAGGAGGGAGGGGGGAGGCTGCCGTGGGGAGGCTCCAGCCTCACGTGGGTCCCTCTCTCGGTTGAGTTTCCCGGCCCAGGCAGCAGCCAGGTGGCCCCTCTTCCCAGCCCTGCGCCTTCCGAGCCAATGCCAAAGCCATATCTGGCCGGAGCGCTGGCGGGTGCGCCTATAAATACCCTCCTGCTGCGTGCGCGGGAGGGGCCTGCTGTGCACGCAAGAAGCAGGACGGGATGGGGACTTCCTGCTTCGTGAAAGCACGCAGCAGGAAGGAGGAAGGCAATGAAGACATTAAGAGAGAGCGCGCGCGCAGGCAAGGAGGATCCCCTTCCTGGGTGCGCGTGGCAGCGAGTTCGTGGGCAGGCAAGAAAGAAGCCCCACGCGGACGGAAGGCGCACACGCTCACATGCACAACAGGTGATCTTTTCAACTTGATTGTTCATATAGTAGCTCGCATGATGAAAAAGTGTGAGCACCCCTGCTGTACATTGACATGTGGGAGTTGTAGTTGCAGGGATTTATAGTTCACCTACAATCAAAGAGCATTCTGAACCCCACCAATGATAGAACTGGGCCATACCCCCTGCCTGGAAGGGACTCACTAGTGTGAGTCTTCCTCCCGCCTTGCACGCTCTCTCTCACCCACACACTCATGCCATGTTGCCATGTGCTGAGCATGCCTGCTCTCCCCTCCCCACTTGGAGTCTCAGAAACGGCCCTCCCCTTGGCTGAGAGGTTGGCCAATCACAGCAGGAAGAGGGCTTTTGGTGGAAGTGATATTGAGTGGAATTTGGGAGTCTGGCCATAAAGGCAGACCAGTCAGACCCACCAAAGAGGATCCAACTTAGCCCTGGCGAGATAGGAAGCAGCCAATCCAATTTCCCCTAAATTTAACCAGTAAAGATCTCACCAAGTTGAAGAAATGCCACCAAGTTGTTTATTCCTTCCAGATGGAAAGGATGCCTAGCCGCAATCGTTTGCCAAAAAGCTGACATAAAGTGCAAGGCAATACAGACATTTTAAAAGAGGGTAATGAGTAGATGTACTTCAAGTCCCATCATCCATGGTCCGCCCTCCTCTACACTGCAGTAGGATGGAGAGTGGGTCATTGTTTGGGAAGTGAATCAGGTGAAGGAACTGCAAATCCCATCATCCGTGGCCCATCCTGCCCTAAACCACACCAGGTTGTGAAGTGGGCCATTGGGCCTCTGTGTGCCAAGTTTGGTCCTGATCCGTCGTTGCTGTGGGCCACAGTGACTTACTGCCTGAGGCCTTTCTTTTTCCCTCTGCGTCACATTAGAATGTTGGAATCTAGAAGCTGGCCAATCAGAGCCGGTTTTGCAAATTCTCCCTCGGTGGCAATCAATCATGTTGTTTGAATGAAGAGGCTTGGATTCTTGGGTGCAGGCCAATCAGAGTCCTTTATGCAAATACTCCCTCAGTGGCAACCAATCCTCTCTGTCTGGTGCCTTAGAATGTTGGAGTTCTGAGGCTGGCCAATCAGAGTCCTATATGCAAATAATCCCACAGTGGGAGCCCATCAGAAAGCTGCCACATATTCCTCTGCACCTCCCGCCGCAAACACTGACTTTTATTATATAGATAGATACGGTAGATAGATAGATACGGTAGATAGATAGATGAGGGGTTACGTGGGCCTCTGTTGAACATCGTCAATGCCTCCCTTGAGCAAGGAGTGTTTCCAGAGTGCTTAAAAGAGGCGGTGGTGGCTCCATTGCTGAAAAAACCGACATTAGACCCGGCGGTTCCCTCCAACTACCGACCAGTGTCGAATCTTTCGTTCCTGGGGAAGGTGGTTGAGAGGGCAGCAGTGGAGCAGTTGCAGTCCTTCTTAGATGATGCAACATGGCTTGACCCCTTCCAGTCCGGCTTCCGTTCGGGGCACGGGACGGAGACGGTCCTGGTCTCCATCACAGACCAACTCCGCTGCCAGCTCGACCAAGGCGGGTCTGCGCTGCATGTGTTATTGGACCTCACGGCAGCGTTTGACACGGTCGACCACAATCTATTGACCCACCGCCTGGCCATGGCTGGAGTGAGGGGGACAGTCCTGAAATGGCTGACCTCCTTCCTCCACCATCGGTCTCAGCGAGTGAGGAGAGGGGGGGGGCTGCTCTCCAAGGGCTCCCCATTAGTTTGTGGAGTCCCTCAGGGGGCCATCCTCTCCCCTCTGTTATTTAACATCTACATGCAGCCGCTTGCACAGCTGGTGCGGAGTTTTGGTCTTGAGTGCCACCAGTACGCTGATGACACTCAGCTCATTCTGAGGATGGAGGGCAGGCCTGGATCCGTCCCCGATAATCTCCAGCATTGCCCCGAGGCCGTTACTGGATGGCTGCGAGCCAGTAGGTTGAAAGTGAATCCAGCAAAGACGGAGATCTTGTGGTTGGGTCGCCCGGGTGATGGGGATGTCCAGCTTCCGACCCTGGATGGTGTGGCGTTATGCCCACCGCCTTCTGTAAAGAGCTCGGGAGTTCATTTGGACTCCCAGCTGACCATGAAGACCCAGGTCTCCATGGTCAGTAAGTCTGCTTTTTTCCATCTCAGACAGGCAAGGCGGCTGGCCCCCTATCTATCCCAGAACGACCTGGCCACGGTGATCCAAGCCACGGTCATCTCGAGACTGGACTACTGTAATGCGCTCTACGTTGGCCTTCCTCTGTCGGCGACCCGGAAGCTCAAGCTGGTGCAGAACTCTGCCGCCCGACTCCTGTCTGGTTCTCCAGCAGGTTGTCACATAACACCTACCTTGCAGGATCTGCACTGGCTCCCAATTGAGCACCGGATCACCTTCAAAGTGTTGGTACTCACCTTTAAGGCCTTGCACGGCCTGGGGCCAGCGTATCTGAGGGACCGTCTCTCCCCATATTGCCCTACGAGATCACTGCGGTCGGAAGGTACCAGCCTGCTCGACATCCCATCTGCGAAGTCAGCTAAACTAACGGCAACCCGTAGGAGGGCGTTCTCTGCGATTGCGCCCACACTGTGGAACACCCTCCCAGCCGAAACGCGGGCCATCCAAGATCTTCTGCCCTTTAGGCGGGCTTGCAAGACCCATTTATTCCAACAGGCCTTTGGCTTATAGACTTTGTTCTTCGCATAGCCCGTCATGTTCGTAACTTCCTACACTTGTTGTACTTGTACCCTGCACAGCAGGCTTTTAATTCTGTTGGTTTTAGATTGTCGTTGTACTTGTCGTGTTTTAATTTGTTTTTAATATGTTGTTTTGTATCCTGCTTGTGAGCCGCCCCGAGCCTCCCGGGAGTAGCGGCATAGAAGCCCAATCTATATATATAAAGGAAGAGTCCTCATGGAAAGACCGTCCCAAACAGAGAAACCTTACAACGCAGAGACACCAAACTTGCCAACAGAAATAGGCCTCAAGCAAGGTAGGTTTGTAGCAAAGAAACTTTCCCCCCCAAAACCTAAAAGGCCCCCAAAACAACAAGTAAAAAAACCTACATTTCCCAGCATCCTCCAGGGCTGCCAACGACTCTCCCAGCCTCTACATTCTGACAACATGATTGGCCGCCAATAAGGGCGGATTTGCATAACTCCTGTACTGGCCAGCCAACATGAACATTCCGACCCATAATAAACTGTCAGAGGAGGATAAGGCAAAGGGCTGAGCCACCAAAACAACCCACAACAACACAGCAATGACCCCAACAACACCATAACTAACAACAACTCCAACCCTTACATACTCAGACTTCCTCGCATCTCCAAAATAGGGCACCGCAACGCGTGCCGGGTACAGCTAGTAATAAATAAAAATAATAAATTAAATAAATTAAAAAATCACCAGGGGGCAAGCTCTCCAGACGGTCAAAACTCTGAGATCTGAAGGAGCATACCCAAGGGGCACATATATTTTCTGTTGGTCTTTGGTGACCCCCCTGGAAACCCACTCAAGACCCCCAGGTTGAGAAATCCTGGTCTCGAGAGAGAGAGAGAATTCCAGGAATACAAATGAGAATGGCTTGATTATTCATGATCATTGATTATTGTATGTAAATGTTTCAGACTAAAGTGGTCAGCATTAGCCAACGTCCTGACTTCTCTGCCACCGGCCAATGGGATGTCATCGCAGAGACAGGAGGGGAGCAGAAGCCGGCCATCTTTGATGCTGTGATGGTTTGCATTGGTTTCCAAGCTCACCCTCTGATGCCACTCACTTCTTTTCCTGGTAAAGTTCTTTTTTCAATGTCCATCTGTTTATTTACAAAACTCACATTCTGTCAATATCACTCCATTAAAACCAATCAAAATGTCGCAATATAATGATGGCCAAAATTTCAAACTCTCCCGAATTTGGAGGGGTGGAAGAAGTTAACTAACTACCGTAGAAGTTAACTTCCCAGTCGGTGAAGCTGGGGGATTCCTGCTCGGACCCCTGGCCTTTGACCTGTGGGGTCCCGCAAGGATCTATTTTATCCCCCATGCTATTTATCATTTACATCAGGGCTGTCCAACTTCTTTTGGCCCAGGGGCCGGAGTTCTGGTCACTGATGACCTGGGGGCCGCAGCGGGGGTGGGGTCGCTTCCGGGGGCGGGGCCGCTCCTGACGGCGTGCTGACGTCACCACGCCTGACGTCACCACGCCGGCGTCCTGCGCGGCCCGCCCCTTTTCGGCGATCTTGCAGCGGCGGCGTGGAGAAAGGGACGGAGGGGGCGGTGCAGGGAGGAGGAGCTGGCTCCCTTCCTCCTCCCTGCCCCGCCTCCTCCTCCCCTCCCCCCCCCAGCCGCCATTTTTTTTTAAAAAATATATTTTTTAAAAAATATATTTTTTAAAATACATTATTTCAGGAGGATAGCGGGGGCCGTGTCCAACAGGCTGGGGGGCCGTATACGGCCCGCTGGCTGCCTGTTAGGCAGCCCTGATTTACATAAAACCGCTGGGCCAGGTCATCCGGAGTTTTGGAGTGCGGTGCCATCTCTACGCAGATGACACCCAACTCCACTACCCTTTTCCACCTGAATCCAAGGAAGCCCCTCGGATACTGGACCAGTGCCTGGCCGCCGTGGCGGTTTGGATGAGGAGGAACAGGCTGAGGATCAATCCCGATAAGACAGAGGTCCTCCAGGTCAGTCGTTCGTCTGATCGGGGTATTCAGTGGCAACTTGTGCTGGACGGAGTTACACTCCCCCTGAAGTCACAGGTCCGCAGTTTGGGGTTCTCTTAGATTCTTGATTCTTAGACGCTTGATGCTCAGGTGTTGCCGGTGGCTGGGAGAGCCTTCGCACAGTTAAAACTCGTGCGAAAACTGCGACCATACCTTGTGAAGTCTGACTTGAGCATGGTGGTCCACTCCTTGGTTACCTCTAGATTGGATTACTGCAATGCGCTCTACGTGGGGCTTCCCTTGAAGATGGCCCGGAAACTCCAACTTGTCCGCAGGCCCGGATTAGCGGACTGTGCCGCCCAAGGCCCCCCTGTCTAAATGCCCCCCGGGGGCGGGGCCTCTTGCAGGGGGCGGGGCCGGCATGACGGACAAGGCGCCGCCGGAAGTCCCGCCCCTAGGGAGACTCACACGGCTTCCCCCGCCGCCGCCCCGCTCGCACCGGCGCCCCTCCTCCCTTCACTGAAGGAAACCTTCAGTGGCGCCTTGTCCGTCACGCCGGCAGTGGCTCCACCCCTCCTCCCTTCACTGAAGGGAGGGGGTGGAACTGGCGTGATGGACAAGGCGCCGCTGGAAGTCTCGCCTCTAGGGAGACTCACGGCATCCCATCCCCGCCGCCCGCTCGCACCGCGCCCCTCCTCCCTTCACTGAAGGAAACCTTCAGTGGCGCCTTGTCCGTCACGCCGGCAGTGGCTCCACCCCTCCTCCCTTCACTGAAGGGAGGGGGTGGAACTGGCGTGATGGACAAGGCGCCGCTGGAAGTCTCGCCTCTAGGGAGACTCACGCGGCATCCCCCGCCGCCGCCCCGCTCGCACCGGCGCCCCTCCTCCCTTCACTGAAGGAAGGAGTGGTGCCCATCCGCACGAGCGGGGCGGCGGCAGGGGAAGCCGCGTCAATCGCCCTAGGGGCGGCGGGACTTCCCCCCGGCTCCTTGTTGTCCCTCGCGCGGGCGGGCGCCACTCCTTCCTTTACCCCTTCCTTCAGGCCCGGAAATGCCGCCCCCCCAAATCCGCCGCCCGAGGCCATGGCCTCAGTGGCTTTATGGGTAATCCGGGCCTGCTTGTCCAACGCTCGGCTGCCAGATTAATAACTGGGGCTGGTTACAGGGAGCGGTTGACCCCCCTGTTCAAAGAGCTCCACTGGCTGCCGTTTGTTTTCCGGGCCCAATTCAAGGTGCAGGTGATTACCTACAAAGCCCTAAACAGTTTGGGACCTGCCTACCTTCGTGACCGGCTCTCCTCCCACGAACCTGTCCGAGCCCTTCGCTCCTCAGGGGAGGCCCTCCTTTCGCCCCGGCCAGCCTCACGGACCCGGCTTGTGAGCACGAGGGAGAAAGCCTTCTCCTCTGCAACACAATGCAACACAAGGCACAGACATATCACAGAAGGGAAGGGAAGGAAAATAAATGACCCAGAAAGGCTATTTAAAAAGAAATTGTATTGGCAAAGTAAAAACTCGGTGATGGTAATGGTGGAATTTACCCCAACAAGGGTATGTTGGCTCCTCCTACAATTTATCTTCCCAGAAATTGACATTTTATTTTAAACCCGAGAGTAACAAATGCCATCACTTTACAGACTTGGCCATTTTGCCCATCTACGTCCGGATCAGTACCAAAAACCCACTTCCCAAGCAGCTCCTGAAACATATGAAAAGGAAGCTGTTCCCAACCATTTAGACATGTAAAGAATGCTCTACCCGTGTTTCCCAACCACTAGTGTGTCGTGACGGACCTCCTGCTGTGCTGTGAGAAAAGCTCTCCGCCCCCTTCCTCCCCCCCCTGCCAAACTCCTGCTGCTTGGGGGAGGAGGAGGAAGGGCCGGGCAGCGGCGAAGAAGAAGAAGGGGCCGGGGCGCCGCCACCTTCGGCCATTTCCCCAGCCAGCCTCCAATCCGCCATGACTCCCGACCCTCGCTCGCTGAAGCCGCGTGGAGGTCGGGCTCTGCCCACTGAAACCCATCCACCGCTCATGCTCCTCCTCCTCCTCTGCGCGGCTTCAGTGAGCGAGGGGCGGGAGTCATGGCGAAGAGCGGCGCCGGGGACGGGGGCCATACTCCCGCCCCTCGCTCACACTGCCCCCTCAAGGCTGGAGAAGCTGTGGAAGAGCTGAAACTGGGGGGAGGGGGTGGGGCATGACGTAGCCTGGCTCCTCCCCCGGCTTCGGCACTCCCAGCAGCTGCTCCCAGCAGGCCACCATCCCCCAGCCGTTCTTTACTGTGTTACAGTGTCATTTTGTGTCATTTTGGTTGGTGGTGTGCCCAAAAAAGGCTCAAAAAAGGTTGGGAAACATTGGTCTACCCCAGGGCTGTCCAACTTCTACCAGCCCAAGGGCCGAAATTCCAGTGACTGATCAGGTGGCGGGCCAGGCGGCAGCAGGGGGCGTGGTCGCTCGCGGGGGCGGGGCCAATCACGGCGGCGGGGCCAATCACGGGAGCAGGGCCGATCGCGGGGGCAGGGCCGATTGCATGGGGTGATTTCTCCCGGTTCTGCCACCCTGGCTGACGCTGTAGGAGGGAGGGCGAAGCTAAGGAGGGCTCCCCTTGGCCCCTCCCTCCCTCCCTCCCACAGTGTCAGCCAGGGTGGCAAAAGTGGCAATTTCTCCCGGTTCTGCCGCCCTGGCTGACGTTGTAGGAGGGAGGGCGGAGCTAGGGGGGCTCCCCTTGGCCCCTCCAACAGCATCAGGGCCGCAGAAGTGGCAATTTCTCCCAGTTCTGCCGCCCTGGCTGACGTTGTAGGAGGGAGGGCGTAGCTAAGGGGGGCTCCCCTTGGCCCCTCCCACAGCATCAGGGTGGCAGAAGCGGCGCGCGCATGCACATTTTTGGGGGGGATTTTTTTGGGAATTTTTTTTAAAAAAAATCGGGATTTAAAAAAAAATATTGCAGGAGGGTGGGGGGGTGGATCCAGGGGCTGCCGGGCCGTGTATGGCCCGCGGGCTGCCTGTTGGACAGCCCTGGTCTACCCGACACTTGAACCCAACCTAATGTGATGACCACTCTTAAAGTGTTTGACTCAGTGGTATTTAATCAATGTGAAGTTCACATTTCAATAGAAAGTTCGTTGTATAGTTCCAGTTCCTGTTTCTTAAATAAAAGATCATTCAGCAGGCTGATAAATTCATCGAAAGCAGGCCCAAAAAAACCCACACTTAGTTGAGTGACTTGATCATCTTCTAGCAAATGCAAATTATGTAGCTAAGCAAGTAGATTTTACTAAAATCATTGAAAAAACTGTGCCAACAAAGCTAAACATTTGAGATAATTTTTGCTTTTACTGTTACTTTTATCATTTAAACCAGTGTTTTTCAACCTTTTTTGAGCCACGGCACATATTTACATTTACAAATCCTGGGGCACACCACCAACCAAAATGACACAAAATGACACTCTAACACAGTAATACATATAGTTAATATGTTTTTTAAATGTATTTATACACTCAGTGTGAAACCTGGGCCTTTTTCAATGAACACAACATAGATATCCTGGCGCAGCTGCAGCACTAACTCAATGTCCACGCCGACACCACCTCCCCGTCAACTGCAGCCGTGGACCTGGTGTCTACCATGGAGGCACTAGGACTCTCACTTTGTAAGACCGGCCCCACACACCAAGCAGGACATACATTAGATCTGATCTTCGCTGCCGGAATTCAGGTGATCCTAACCTCCATTATGGAAGTTCCATGGTCGGATCACAGTCTGACTGAAATTGGCTCCCCCTCCCGGTAAGGGTGCCGAACCTATTCTGGTTCGCCCAAAGAGACTTATGGAACCCACTAGGTTCCTGAATGCTCTAAGGGATTGGGAACCCCCCAGCGACTCGGTCGACGGACTAGTGGATTACTGGAATACCAGTCTTTCCTCGGCCTTAGACGAGATCGTTTCAGGCGCTCTCTCCTTCCCCGTAGAAATCGTTCGCTGTGGTATACTGAGGAGTTGCGGACGATGAAACGGAGAAAGAGACAGCTAGAGGACATGTGGCGGAGCCTCCGTGACGAAGCATCGAAATCAGCTCATAAACAATTTAAAGAGGTTTATGAGCAAGCTATCAAGGAAGCGAAAAAGGTCTATTACTCTTCCTTGATAGAGTCGGCTAGTTCACGCCCAGCTCAATTATTTAAGATAATTCGGTCCTTGACAACAATTCCTACTGTCCCAAATGATAGGGGTTTGGCTCCAACAGCTGAGGTTTTTCAGAACTTCTTCACCGACAAGATTTTGACTCTCCACCGGGACATCCCTGCCACTCTTGATACAGTTAGCAAACTCGAGACTCCGCCGCCACTCGGCGGGCCCACCTTCACCCGTTTCCAACCGCTGGACGCAGCAGCTGTCGATAGGTTACTGGCTGCAGCTAGGCCAACGACCTGCTCCCTCGACCCGTGCCCCTCCTGGCTTGTTAGATCTTGCCGGGAGGGGCTACGAGGCCCCCTGGGAAAGATCATAAATAGCTCCCTTGAGCAAGGAGTCTTCCCAGGGGGATTACAAGAGGCGATGGTGAAACCACGGCTGAAGAAGCCGAATTTAGATCCTTCGGCTCCCTCCAATTACAGGCCTGTTTCCAACTTGCCTTTTTTAGGCAAAGTAATTGAGAGGGCAGCAGCGGATCAGCTGCAGCGGTTCCTAGACGACACAGCCGGACTTGATCCCTTCCAGTCCGGCTTCCGCATTGGGCATGGGACGGAGACCGTGCTTGTCGCCATTACAGACCAACTTCGCCGCCAGCTGGACCAGGGTGGATCAGCCCTGCTTGTCTTGTTAGACCTGACAGCAGCGTTTGACACCTTAGATCACGCACTGTTGACCCACCGTTTAGCCGGTTCTGGAGTCGGGGGGACTGCCCTTAAATGGGTGGCCTCCTTCCTCCAGGACCGGGGACAACGTGTGGAGGGGGCGGGAGGTCTCCGGAGACTCCCACTTAACTGTGGGGTCCCCCAGGGGGCCATCCTCTCCCCCTTGTTATTCAACGTTTATATGCGCCCTCTGGCCCAGCTGGCCCGCGACTTTGGTCTGGAGTGTTATCAGTACGCTGATGACACCCAGCTTCTGCTGAGAATGGATGGCAGGCCGGACTCCGTACCTGATTGTTTCCATCTATGCCTTGAAGCCGTGACTGGTTGGCTGCGTGCCAGCCGGCTGAAGGTGAATCCGTCGAAGACGGAGATCCTGTGGCCTGGTCGACCTGGGCTGGGTGGGTGCCGGCTGCCTACCCTGGATGGCGAGCGGCTTAACCCATCGCCATCGGTTAAGAGCTTGGGGGTTCTGTTGGACTCCGCGCTGACCATGGAGGCTCAGGTCTCCGTGGTCAGCAGGACGTCATTCTTTCACCTCCGACAGGCTAGGCGACTGGCACCCTACCTGTCCAGGGACGACCTGGCCACGGTAATCCAAGCGACGATCATCTCGAGATTAGACTACTGTAATGCCCTCTACGTTGGCCTTCCCTTGTCGACAATCCGGAAACTCAAGCTAGTGCAGAATGCTGCTGCTCGCTTGCTGGCGGGATCGCCAGTGAGGGAGCATATCACACCTATCCTTCGGCAACTGCACTGGCTTCCTATTGAGTACCGAATTGCTTTCAAGGTGCTGGTCTTGACCTTTAAGGCCTTGCACGGCCTAGGGCCTGCGTACCTGAGGGACCGCCTTACCCCGTATTCTCCCCCAAGATCACTGCGCTCAGATGAACAGAATCTGTTGCTAGTACCATCAATCCACTCCTGCCATCTATCGACGATTAGACAGAGAACCTTTTCCGTAGCGGCACCGGTGCTCTGGAACGCCCTCCCGGACAGTACCCGAGCCATCTCGGAACTGGCCCCCTTCTGGAGGGCATGTAAGACGGCCCTTTTGGCTTGGCCTTTAACTAGGCACACTGACTAAGAACCATGTCATATGTCCTCCCATACCCTGCGTGGCGAGGTAATGTACTTGAATGTGCTTTTATGTTTTTATGCTTTTACTGTAGGGCCACATGTCGACATGCTGTGACATGTTGCCCGTTATATCTGTTGTTATCCGCCCCGAGCCTGCTGGGAGGAGCGGAATACAAAAATGAACAATAAATAAATAAATAAATAAATAAATAAATAAATAAATAACTTTGTTTACTTAGCTGCGTCTGAGCGAATCCAAGGTGGCGCGACCATAGCACTCTCGCATCACTTCTTAGGTGACACGAGAGTGCTATGGTTCCATTTCTTAAAGGGACAGATATGCCTTATAGTTTATATATGAAGTTAGAAAATAATTTCCCATGGCACACCTGATGATCTCTCAAGGCATACTGGTTGAAAATCACTGATTTAAACTGGCCTTTAATGTCATGTGGAAGCTCACTGTGACATGTTCTTACTTCCACACAGGTATAGAAAAATTTAATGGCATGTACCTTCATAGCCGACACTATAAAAACACAGAGATATTCAGGGACAAAAGAGTCCTTGTGGTTGGCATGGGAAATTCAGGTGTGGATATCGCAGTGGAAGCAACACAGACAGCAAAAAAGGTAACATTTCTCATTTTAAACACAAGATGTACAGTATGTTCACTAATTGTGGATATCTGCTTTATTGATTAGTTTGAACAACCATAAGAAAACCCTATTGTCGTATACAGAAATTGCCGTGACCACATTTCTGTATACGAACCCACACTATCCCTTCAATCTTCCGGAGAGGCCCTTCTCTCGCTCCCACCGTCATCGCAGGCGCAACTTGTGGGGATGAGGGAGAGGGCCTTCTCTTATGCAAATTGGGCACATTAATTGGTTTAATTTCCCCCCATCTTTTCCCAATATTATTCCAATTTTCCCCCAGTTACAACTGATCTGAAAGGACCAGTCAGAGTAATGTTCAAAGTGTTACTGAAGGTTCTAACAATGGGTTCGGAGGGGAGGCATGCCCGGATTACCCATAAGGCCAACATAGGCCATGGCCTAGGGGCGCAAGCTGAGAGGGGCGCAGATCACGGACCAAAAAAAACCCTGGTCCGCACCCCTCTTTCCCCCTTTCTCATGCCCCTCCTCGCTTCTTCTCTCGGAAAGTCTCTGCTCCGTCCCTTCCGTCTCTCGCTCTCTGGGCTGCGTCGGGGCCCTCGCATTGTTCCATTGATTTGCCCGCGGGTCTCTGGCTGGCCTGACCTCCTGGCTCCCGGGGAAGCCGTCTCCATGGCGACTCGCCCGGCTCCCTCGGCGGCAGACTGTAAATTCCTGCAGCCAAAGCCGAGCGGCAGAGTCCGGGAGAGGGCAGCGGGAGGGAGGGGAGAAGGAGGAGAAGGAGGCAACTAGGAGGAAAGAAAGCAAGTAAAGAAGGAAGAGAGGGAGGGAGGGAGAGGGCAGAGAAAGGGCGTTGCTTGGGTGGACCTCTCCCAGGTTCCCAGCACGAGACCACACCAACCCAGGCTCACTTCTGCGCTCTCGGACCAAACCGCCGGCTTAGTACTGCCCCCTCAAGGCTGGAGAAGCTGTGGGAGAGCTGAGGCCGGGGGAGGGGGTGGGGCATGGCACGGAAGAATCGCCACGCGAGCGGAAGGCTCCTGCCGCCCGCGCCGCCTCTTTCCGCCTGCAGGGCATTGCGGGAACGAGGGAGCGTGAGGCTCCCTCATTCCCGCAATGCCCCGCGGGCGGAAGAAGCACCACGGAGGCGTAAGACTCCTGCCACCCCCGCGCCGCCTCTTTCCAGTGTGGGCACCCCTGGTATCATCTCCATGTAGAAAATTGAATGTCTTATTTCAAAAGTTGGCTGACATAAGTAATGAAATCACGAATGTCCGTGGACCCATAGAATAACAATGTAATGCATTTTCGTTTGAAGGACTGTATAGAATGATTACTAACAGGTTGTTGCTGTGTTTGATTGTCTTCCCTTTTCAAGGTGATGATTAGCACAAGTAAAGGCGCTTGGGCATTAAGCCGTGTTTTTGACCATGGCTACCCATGGGACATGGTGTTCCTTACTCGTTTTATGAACATCGTCCGAAATAGCCTTCCCGGGCGTGTCACAGGATGGCTGGTTGCAAACCGAGCGAGCCAGTGGTTTGATCATGCCAACTATGGACTCATTCCAGAAGACAGGTACTTAGTATAAATTATCGCACAAAAACAAGCTATTTATTTATCATATCAGGAGCAAACTAAGTGTACAGTTGTTATGTATTTTAAAAACACAACGTTTAAAAAAAACTTGGCATTATCTATGTATATAATGAAAGTGAATGTTTGTATGTATGCGTGCGGAGGGCGGAAGGGCAGATATGGGGCAGCTTTCTGATTGGTTGCCACTGTGGGATTATTTGCATAACGCCTCTGATTGGCCAGCACCACGAACATTCCGACACTCTAAAGTGGCAGAGGGGGGTAAGGAAAAGGTTTGAGGCAGTCAGACATGGTGGGAGTTTAAGGCCAAAACACTTTGCGGCCCCCAACAATGACAGAACAAGACCAAACTTGGCACAAAGAACCTCCAAGACCCACTCTATATCCTGGTGCAGTTTGAGGGGTGTCGGGACTTGCAGTACTTTAACTCACTTGCTTAGAGCACTGTAGCCCACACCAATGATGGATCAGGACCAAACTTGGCACACAGGGGCCCAATGGCCCACTTTACAACCTGGAGCGGTTTAGGGCAGGATGGGCTACAATTCATGGGATTTGCAGTACCTTCATCTGATTCACTTCCCACAGAACACTGCAGCCCCTACAAATCACAGACCAGGCCCAAACTTGGCACACAGAGTACTCATGGCCCACTCTACATCCTGCTGCAGTTCTAAGGGGGATGGATCATGGGTGATGGGACTTGCAGTACCTTCAGTAATTTCATGACACCACTGCAAATCCCAATAATGATGGATCGAGGCCAAACTTGCCACACAGAGCCCCCATGGGTCAATAATGCAAGATCGACCATGTCAAAGGCTGCAGTGATATCTAACAACAACAGCAGCGCTGACCCACCACGGTGCAACTGGCAGCGAAGTTGGTCTGTAATGGAGACAAGCACGGTCTCCGTCCCATGCCCAATACGAAAGCCGGACTGAAAGGGATCCAGTCCAGCTGTGTCATTTAAGAACTGTTGCAGCTGACCCGCTACTGCCCTCTCAGTCACCTTGCCCAGGAACGATAGATTTGACACCAGGCGGTAACTGGAGGGAACCGAAGGATCTAAATTCGGTTTCTTCAGTAGCGGTCTTACCATGGCCTCCTTCAAACCTCCTGAGAACACTCCTTGCTCAAGGGAGCTGTTAATTATCCTACACAGGGGGTCTCGTAACCCCTCCCAACAAGGTCTAACTAGCCAGGAGGGGCACGGGTTGAGGGAGCATGCAGTTGGCCTAGCTGCAACCAGAATCTCATCAACAGCTGCTGCGTCCAGCAGTTGGAAACAGCTGAAGGTGCGCCCATTGAGTGGCAATGGAGTCTCGAGTTCACTTACTGTATCAATTGTGGCTGGGATATCCCGGCGGAGGGTCGAAATTTTGTCGGTGAAATAGCTAGGTTAGATAGGTTGCTTTTTAATTAATGTATATATGAAAACAGGACCCGGATTAATCGTTTGTGGCGCCCTAGGCCACACTCTCAAAAATGCCTCCCCCGGGGGGCGGGGCCTCTAGCGGGGGCAAGGCCACTTGCAGGGGGCGGAGCCATCGCGAGGGAAAAGGAGCCGGGGAAGTCCCGCCCCTAGGGCAACTGACGTGGCTTCGCTTCCCCCGCCGC
The DNA here is from genome assembly GCA_030556195.1 of Anolis apletophallus. Classification (NCBI taxonomy): domain Eukaryota; kingdom Metazoa; phylum Chordata; class Lepidosauria; order Squamata; family Anolidae; genus Anolis; species Anolis apletophallus. The sequence continues at coordinate 165,460,905 of JARBWK010000005.1, forward strand.
CTCCTCGCTTGTGAGCGAGGTGGCAGCGGGGGAAGCCATGTCAGTCGCCCTAGGGGCGGCGGGCTTCACCCCGGTTCCTTCTCCCTCGCGCGGGGCAGGCACCACTCCTCCCGTCACTGAAGGGAGGAGGGCTGGATCCTGCACGGCACGAAAGGGAAAGGAGTCGGGAAGCCCTGCCCCTAGGGCGACTGACGTGGCTTCGCTTGTCCCACCGCCTCCTCGCTCGTGAGCGAGGCGGTGGCGAAAGCGAAGCCACGTCAGTCGCTCTAAGGGTGGCGGGCTTCCCCCCGGCTCATTCTCCCTCACGCGGGTGGTGTCTTTCTCCCTGTATGTGGCTGGGGGGGGGGGGGCTGTTTGAAGCAGTTGGGAGGATGGGAGGAGGCGGAGGAAGCGGCCATGGCGGCGGTAGTTTGTGGCTGCTTTCGGAGAAGGCGTGGGCTGCTAGGGGACTACGGCTCCCAGAAGGCTTTGCGCGGCCATTGTGGCCTTTTTCCGGTGCTGTTTCCGCCCTTATTTGGAGTGAGCCGCGCGGAGCCCTCTGGGAGTTGTAGTCCTGTGGGTGTGCCGTTCTCCCTCGGCGTTTAGTTGGCTCTCCTGGTGGAGGGTCGTGCGGGCGGGACCTTGGCGGCGTCCTCCCGGGATGTTGGTGTTGGGTGGCATGCGGCGTCCGTGCTGGTGTGGTCCAGGGGCCGCGTGGAGGATGTGGCTTCCTTGGTGTCAGGAATGTTTGGTAAGCGGCGGAGGAGGGGGGCATGGCGTCGGATGTTGCGCATGCGTGTTATTGTGATGGTTTTATGGCGGCCATGTTGTGTGTGGGGTTGTTTGCGCATGCGTGTCAATGTTGTTTTGGGGGGGATGTTTTGGGGGTGTTGTGTTGGTTTTTGGGGTGTTTTAGTGGGTGGATGTTGTACCTCGGGGTGGGGATGAGTGGCCCTGGGTTTTGTTGTGTGTGTGGGAAATGTAGTTTTGGCCTGCATTTGCCCCGTTGCACGACCACTTCCCTTTTATATATATAGATAGATGTCTTATCCCCATGTATCCCTACCCATCTCCCCCATCCCTTTCCTTACCCACCACTATGTAGTTGTGTTTATGTCTGTGTAAATGGAACACAGACGAGTTTGTGTTTATATGTAAATGTCATTTTAAACAATAAAAGCTATTTTTTAAAAAATAAAAAAATAATGCAATTCAAAGCAGATAATCTGGATTTTACATAGCAGTGTAGAAGGGGCCTCAGGGCCACTCCACACTTCCCTTTATTCCAGGATCTGGTCCTTGATTATCTACTTTAAACTGGAATATATGAGTCCCCACTGCCAGATAACCTGGGATAAACAGATAATTTGGGATCAGATCCCAGGATAAAGGGGCAGTGTGGACAGAGGCGGCCCAAAATAATTTTACATGGTAGGTGAAAATTATTTTGGCACCCCCCCCCCCATCTGGAGCAGGCGCGGGGGCGGAGTTTCCAGCATGCGTAGAGGTGGAGCCTCCATGCATGCTGGAAACTCTGCCTCCGTGCCTGCTGGAAACACAGCAGACACAGAGGCGGAGTTTCCAGCCGGCGGCGCTGCGCCCCTGCGGATCTGGAGCTCTCGGCTCCGCTGAGTATGTTAATCCGCCCCTGAGTGTGGAAGTGCCCTCTGTGTATTTACTAGAGTACCTGGCCATGTATAAAGTAATCTAAATGCCTTAATCCTCCCTCTTAGATCTGTGATGAGAGAGCCAGTGGTCAATGATGAACTGCCTGGTTGCATCCTCAGTGGGAAGGTCACGATTAGACCGGAAGTGAAGGCGTTTAGAGAAAATGCGGTTGTATTTGCAAATACTCCCGAGGCAGAAGAGGTGGACGTTGTGGTCTCTGCCACGGGATACAAGGCCTCCTTTCCTTTCATTGACGAGTCCGTCATCAAAGTTGAAAACAAGCATGCTTCATTGTACAAATACATCTTCCCTCCTCAGCTGGAGAAGCCAACACTTGCCGTTATAGGGTTCTTCAAGCCATTTGGGGCAATCATACCAGCATTGGAAATCCAGGCACGCTGGGTCACTCGTGTCTTTAATGGTATGTAAGACGAGACATGGCACTCCATAGCTCTAAGTGCACATTTAGGAAGTCACACCGGTGGGCATGGCTTATAGTTGACATTGCTACCTAAGAAAAGTGCTCTTAAGAATGAATAGAACCATCTATCTATCTATGTATATAATAAAAGTCAGTGTTTGTGGCGGTGCGGAGGGCGGGAGGTGCAGAGGAATATGTGCCAGCATTTTGATTGGTTGCCACGGTGGGATTATTTGCATAAAGGACACTGATTGGCCAGCCTCAGAACTCCAACACTCTAAGGCAGTGTTTCCCAAGCTTTTTTGAGCCACGGCACACCTTTTACATTTCCAAAATCCTGGGGCACACCACCAACCAAATTGACACAAAATGACACTCTGACACAGGAATACATATAGTTAATATGTTTTTAAATGTATTTATACACTCAGTGTGAAACCTGGGCCTGTTTCGATGAACACAACATCGATATCCTGGCAGGAATGGCAGAAAGGCACAAACTTCCCACACAGAACTCCCATAACCAAGAGAAAATCCTATAAGAGTTTGGTGGGCATTGACCTTGGGTTTTGGAGTTGTAGTTCACCTATATCCAGAGAGCACTGTGGACTCAAACAATGTTGGATCAGGACCAAACTTGGCATGAATACTCAATATGCCCAAATATAAACGCAGATGGAGTTTGGGGAAAATAGACCTTGACATTTGGGAGTTGTAGTTGCTGGGATTTATAGTTCCCCTACAATCAAAGAGCATTCTGAACCCCACCAAGGATAGAACTGGGCCAAACTTCCCACACAGAACCCCCAGAAGGCAAGAGGAGGTCTCTACTTGGGGAAAGGGAGGCGGGCCTTCCCAATGCATGGAGAGGGAGAGACCAAGTAGACAACGGGTGGGGAGGGGGCCTTGATCGAGGTAGGTTTCTTAGGGTTTTTATACTTCAACTAGACTCCCCCCCCCCCCCCATCCTGAACTCTTGCAACAATGGATTCGAACCAAACTTGGCATATTGAATTCTCATTATCAACAGGAAGTACTGCACAGAACTCCCATAACCAAGAGAAAATGCTATAAGAGTTTGGTGGGCACTGTCCTTGGGTTTTGGAGTTGTAGTTCACCTATATCCAGAGAGCACTGTGAACTCAAAAAATGACACAAAATGACACTCTGTCATTTTACTATCACCCTCCCACCTCGTGACGCCGCTGCTTCCGCCAAACCCCCCTCCCCCGGGAGGCCCATGCTCAGGAGGTCTGTCACCATCCTGCGGGGGAGGGCTGTGCCGAGTGGCCGAAGCGCACGCGGGCTCGGCTGAGCAGGACGAATAGGAATTGAGCACACGGGGTGGCTCCGAGCCTCGGAACAAACTATGGCGGAGGCTCGCAGGCGTTGCCACCCCCAGCTCTCCTTCCTGAAGGGGTTCCTGAAGTGCCTCCCGCCCCAGCGTGTCCCTTCAGCTTCCCTGCTGTCGCCTTGGGGCCAGATCGGGAAGGAACCAAGGTGGGCTGTGGAGCTGTGCATCCCCTCCTCTGCTCTGCAGCCCAGCCAGGAGAGGCCAGGAGATGAGGGGTTGCTCATCTCGGCGAGGAGGAGGAAGGGAAGCCCCCCCCCCACTGGCGGGCATGCATGCATGTGCACGCGTGCCGCCAACAGGCTTCCCTTCCTCCTCCTCCTCCTGGCCGCCTCCTTCCTTTGCAAGGGGGCGGCCCAGGCTGCTAGGAGGAGGGCGGGACTTCCCTTCCTCCTCGCGCCTTCCTTTCGGTCGCGGGAGGAGGAGGAGGAGGCGACAGAAGCCGCACGGCACCGGCCAAAGACGCTAATCCGGGCCTGGGCGGGAGGCTGCGAAATGTTCCCCCGTCCTTTTCATCTTCTTGGGAGTGCGTTTCGCTACTCCCTCCACCAGAAATGCTTGGTCCCAATAGCGCATGCGCGAAGCTAGCTGTTTGCACGCATGCGTGCTGCAGCGTGCGTGCGCGCACCATCATCGCCATACTGAAGACCCAGGGGGCACCCAGGAACATGGCGGAGGAGGCAGAGGCCGCGGTGCTCGTGCCCTCCCTCCTGCCGGGCATGCGCAGAAGCAGCCCTGGGGGCGGGACTTCCCTTCCTTCCTCCTCCTCCTTGACTCAAGGAAGGAGGGCGTGGCGAGGAGGAGGAAGAGGCAGAGGGAAGCCCCGCCCCGCCACCTCGACCTCCTCCGCCATGTTCCTGGGTACTGCACACAGGGCCGGCCTGACCTTTTCCGGGGGACTATGCGAAGAAAATTTTGGCGCCCCGGCCGCCGCATCATTTGGTCCCGCCACCGCCGCCGCGCCGGCCCTACGGGCCGGCTGCACCTCGCCTCCCGAAGCACTGACACTTCCGCGCATGCCCAGAAGCAACTACAGGCGCTCATTGCGCCTGTAGACGTTTCTGCGCATGCGCGAATGTCCGCGCAAGGGCACTGGGGCCCTTGTGCGCCTGTGCGCTGGCTCCAAAGCTGCAGGCGCGCTCAGGACTCAGTGCCCTTGCACGGACATTCGCGCATGCCCACAACTACAGGCTGTAGCGCCTGTAGTTGTGGGCATGCGCGAATGTCCGTGCTTCGGGAGGCGTGCTGCAGCTGGCCCGTGGGGCCAGCTGCGCGGCGGCGGCGGCAGGGCGGGGGTGTGGAAGCGAGGTGGTGCCGCGGCACCCCTCCCAGCCGGTGACACCCCGCCCAGCCGGTGGCGCTCTACACGACCGCTTACATGGTGGAATTGCTTAGACTGCCTCTGGCTGCGCATGCCCGCCAGCAGCCCCGGGGGCTTCTCCTCCTCTGCCTCCTCCTCCTCCTCGCGCCCTCCTTCCTTGACAAGGGGGCGACGGCGAGGGGGGGACGCCATTCCCTCCTCACCCGCCCCCTCGCAGCGCTCTCCCCCCACCCTCCCTTGAGAGAGAGAGAGAGAGTCCTCTGTCTCCATGCCACGCGTTGCGGTTTTGTTGCAACATTTTTTTGGGTCCCTGAACCGTGTCCCTTTCGGCTTGCGCCCCTAGGGCATGGCCTAGGGTGGCCTTACGGGTAATCCGGTCCCGCTTTGTCCGGTCCTGAGAGTCACATCCCAATCTTGGATGCCTGAAAGCTTAAGACAGCAAATCTAAAAAAACTGATTGAACTTGACTGTGCGTCCTGCTGCACAATTGGGGATCTTGCGCCATTTGGGTGGACAAGGTATTTTTTCTCAGTTAAAATACCGCGGCAAACAGCGACTGAGCCTCACCTATAGATGGACAAACGGTTCCTCTGTTTGAAGGCATCTTTCTCCTCAAAGTGGTTTGTCCCTTGTGCGTGGCTTTGGCTTGGTTTCCATTTTCCATTTTGCGATTCCCTGAAACGTTCATCTTGTCTTCTAGGTTTATGTAAATTGCCTCCGGCGAACATAATGGCGAAGGAGGTAAATGAAATTAAGAAAAACAAGAAAAAGTGGTAAGTCTTCATCAGGGGCGGCCTAAGGTAGTTTTAAATGGTAAGCGAACATTATTTTGGCGCCCCCCCAAAAAACATTATTTTGCCCTTCCCCCATGTAAAACAAATATACAATTATAATATCACAATACCATTAGTAGTATTATATTGTATCAATGTATATGCAATATATTATACCAGGGCTGTCCAACTGGCGGCCCGGGGGCCGTATACGACCCCCAGCCCCTTCCCTACAGCCCCCTAAGCTTTTTAATAAAAAATAAAAATTGAAAAATAAAATACATAATTTTTTTAAAAAAAGAAACCTACTTCAGGGTTCGGAGCAAGTACCGCGAGAATACGCAATCCACACAGGATTTCGCTGTCAACGCGAGATCACGCCGGCGTTGACAGCGAAATCCCGTGTGGATTGCGTATTCTCGTGATACTCTTCGGCTACTCTACTACTGGATCGCTGAGGCCCACCGACGTGATTAGGACCTTCTTCAACTCAGTCGGTCGTCGCTCTCTCTCGTCCGGGTACTCCTGGATCCTGCGCGTTTGGAAAAGGTAGGCCGAAGCAGGGGGGCTCCTCAGGGGCTCCTCATTCCCTCCCCCATCTCCCCTCATGTATTAAATATAAAATTAAATATATTTAAAGATGAAATAAGGGGAGATGGGTTACATTAAAATAGGGGGGGAGGGGCGGATGGAATTAAATATATTTAATACTAAATTAAAATAAGGGGGCGCGGGGGCGCGGGGGAGCTGGGGGGCGGAGCTGGGGTGGGGTGGGGCGGAGCTGGGGGCAGACCCTACGGCCCCCAGGTCATCAGTGACCAGAATTCAGGCCCCTGGGCCGGTAGAAGTTGGACAGCCCTGTATTATACCATACTCATACTATATTATATCATAATTGTATTATACTACATTACAATTATATAATATATTGACATTATAATACAATATAACATTCTATTATATTATTATTATTATAAAATAATAAATAAAATTATTTATTTAAATAAAATTATCCTCTACTAAACATTTTCATGACTCCTATAAAACTCAAATAACCCAAAATAAAGTAAAATAAAATATTATATATCACTATTTTGTACAATACCACTAGACTGCAATATTGTTTGTAATATTACATGTAATATATAGAATATATCATTATTCTATTGTTATATTGTATTTGTATTATATTGTATGACAATATTAAGCAGAACTGTATAATAATCAACAAGAAATGCCATGTAAATGCATCAAAATCAGAATATATTACCTACCACCCGACTCATAATTCATAGGAGTCTCCCATAAGTCCAAAATTAGGATCCCAATGTAAATGTAAATAGAAAAACAGCCAAAATGTTCAAATGAGGTCGAATACAGGCAGCGCGGCCTGGGCAAACTTGGGCCCTCCCTCCCTCCCTCTAGGCGTTTTGGCCTCCAACTCCCACAACTCCTCATAGCCTCAGGCCCCTCAGGTCTAGGCAGAAATAGAGCCGAAGAAAGGAGGGAGAGAAGAGGTCGCAGAGGAGGAGGAGGAAAGCCCTTCATTCATTCCCTCACTTACACTTCCTTCACTGATTCTTTTCTCCTTCCCCGCAAACGCGCGCGTGGCGGAGACAAAGGGAGAGGGGAAGCACTCCCTGCCTGCCTGATAGGGAGTGCTTTGCTTACAGGCTTCTGCGCAAGGGAGCTACTGGGCATGCGCGGATGTTTTCGCTCATGTGCAGTTGCTCCTGTGCTCAACTTCAGCTCCAGAGCAACTGCGCCTGCGTGAAAACCTCCGAGCATGCCCAGAAGCGGCGTCGGAGCGCACAAGGCCGGGGCCCAAAAGCAGGCAGCTGCGGCACTGCCTAAGGAACATCGGCAGGGCCAGGATGGCGCCCCATGCGGCCAGGATGGCGCCCCCTTCCCAGATGGCGCCCTAGGCGGCCGCTTACTTGGCCTACCAGTAGGACCGCCCCTGGTCTTCATTGGTCCAGAGTGGAGACTGCAAGGATGCACATTTCCAGGCCGGGCCCTTCGGAAATGGAAAGTCCACCACGTTCTGAGGTAGCAGATTCCAGCAGCTCAGGCCCGGATTAACACCTTTTTGCGCCCTAGGCCACACTTTGGAATTACGCCCCCTTTAAACCAACCTCTACCGCACTGCACCCCCCCCACACACACACACACACATCACTCAGACCCACACTAAAAATAAATCCTATCATACAACTTACCTCAAATTCACTCAGGTAGCCCAAGACGTCTCAGTTGATCAGTAATATCCAAATAAATCAACAACAACACACGCCAATCAGCGCAGGTGTATCCGCGGGGCTCGCGGGGCGCCTGGGCCAGACCCACCTGCAGCAGTGCCGTTCTCGGGCCTATTTTTAAAAATGCCATCCCAATGCAGTGGCAGGGAGTTCCACAGTCATGCTTTCTGCCTGAAGCGGGACTCGAACTCAGGACGCTAAGACAGAAGCACCGCCCCCGAAGAGGAGTCAAGGGAAGCGGGAGCCAATCACAGAAGCGCTTACCCAAGGGCGGGAATTCAAATGGGAGAGTGACACCCAGCAGGGCCAATGAGGGGACGGGATTGTGCCGATGGAGCGGGGCCACCTGAGGCTAGCGATGCAGGCTCCCTGAGGGAGTGATTCCATATCCGGCAGGGCCTTCCTGGTGCCTGTCGCCCATCGCCCTGGCGCTTACCAACTTGAAGCGCAGCCTGCCCAGCTGGACGGGCGGACCCTCCTCGGCGCCCTCCGCCATCCCCGCAAGTCCACTCTCTCTCTCTCTCTCTCCGCCCCCTGGCTCTGCCCTCGCTGCCTCCCATTGGCCCGGTCATACTGCAGCCCCCGCAGGGCATGCCGGGAGACATAGTATTTCACCTGTGGGGAGGGAGGCGGAAGTGGAGAGAGGTGCACGACGGGAAGTGTAGTTTTCAAGACAGCGCCCACTCTCATAGACATCTATGGGCGAGACCGAGGGAGGGTGGGAAAAACCCTCCCTCGGTCCATGATCTGCGCTCCCCCTCGGCTTGCGCCCCTAGGCCATGGCCTAGGTTGATTTTATGGGTAATCTGCGCCTGCAGCAGCTCTTACCATTAGGAAGTGTAGATGGGGGGGATAAGAGAAAGAACATTCAGTGCTATCCCTTCTGTTTCACCTACTTATGAGACGTATTTGTGTCTTCTCTTTCCCCTTTACTCATTACGTCTTCTTTATCATTATCATTAAGGTTTGGCTTGACGTTTGATGAGGTCCTGAAGACAGATTGGATCGCCTACATTGATCAGCTGGCCTCCTTCATTGGTGTAAAACCGAGTGTGCCAGCCCTGCTTCTCCAAGACCCAGAGATCGCCATAAAGATATTCTTTGGGCCATGCACTGCCTACCAATATCGTTTAACTGGGCCAGGGAAATGGGAAGGGGCCAGAGATGCAATCCTGGGCCAGTGGGAGCGGACCTTGAAGCCCACAAGAACCCGAGTTGTAGGAGACGCTTCCAGTTTCCCCACCTATGTGCTTAAAGTGCTCGCCCTCTTTGCTGTGTTTGTAGGAATTTACTTCAGTTTCAATTAGTTCTGGTGTTTCTACAGCAGCGTTTCCCAACCTTTTTTGAGCCGCGGCACACTTTTTACATTTGCAAAATCCTGGGGCACACCACCAACCAAATGACACAAAATGACACTCTAACACAGTCATACATGTAGTTGATATGATTTAAGTGTATTTATACACTCAGTGTGAAACCTGGGCCTGTTTCGATGAACTCAACATAGATATCCTGGCAAGAATGGCAGAAAGACACACACTTCCCACTCAGAACTCCCATAACCAAGAGAAAATGCTATAAGAGTTTGGTGGGCATTGACCTTGAGTTTTGGAGTTGTAGTTCACCGACATCCAGAGAGCACTGTGGACTGAAACAATGTTGGATCAGGACCAAACTTGGCATGAATACTCAATAGGCCCAAATATGAACGCAGATGGAGTTCAGGGGAAATAGACCTTGACATTTGGGAGTTGTAGTTGCTGGGATTTATAGTTCTCCTACAATCAAAGAGCATTCTGAACCCCACCAAGGACAGAACTGGGCCAAACTTCCCACACAGAACCCCAAGAGGCAAGAGGAGGTCTCTACTTGGGGAAAGGGAGGCGGGCCTTCCCAATGCATGGAGAGGGAGAGACCAAGTAGACAACGGGTGGGGAGGGGGGTGGTTGTAGTTTTGTGCCTTTATTGAGGTAGGTTTCTTAGGGTTTTTATACTTCAACACACTAGACTCCCCCCCTTCCTGGAGGTTCCAATTTCCGAAGGCACACCTGATGATCGCTCACGGCACACTAGTGTGCCCCGGCACACTGGTTGGGAAACACTGATGTAGGAGATAAAGGTACCACATTAAGTGGGGAGGCAAATTTTGACTGATTTATGAGGCCATAAAGAACTCCAGGAATTGCTGAGGATCGCGGAAGAACAACAAGGGATGCTGGAAAACGCTGAGAGAGATGAGGAGTGCGTCAGCTCCCCCTGGTGGCCAGAAGTTTGCCAGAAGTTTGCCTCTGTTCATCTATGTTTGTCTATATATGTCTAAATATGTCTAAATATGTTGAACTGCAGGGATTGTCTGCAAGTATGTGTACTGTAATCCGCTCTGAGTCCCCTTCGGGGTGAGAAGAGCGGAATATAAATAAAGTGTATTAATATTATATATCTATAATGCAATCCGCTCTGAGTTCCCTTTGGGGTGAGAAAAGTGGAACATATATAAACAAACAAACAAACAAATAAATAAATAAATGTGGTCGCTGTTGTTGTGTGCCTTCAATTAGTTTCAGACTTAAGGCGACCCGAAGTTTAGAATTTAGGGCAGGAGCCTGGTAAACGACATTCGAGGGCTGCATCTGGCCCGCGGGCCTGATCTATGCTGTCCTAAGACCAGTTGCTCAGGCAGATGACCTGAGAATATTCACCCCAGACCTCTCTGTTGGCGCCCCCTTGTTGTGGGGGAGAGGCTTGCGTAACCTAATGAAGTTGTGAGCTATGATGGCAGTGGCATAATAGCCACCTGTAGGGCCTCCCATGCCAGACAGGTCACAACCCAAGGGTCTGACTAAGAGTGTCAACGGGCAGGATGGGCTCGCTAGCCTTTTGGCAACCATCCCAAGAAAAGGAAAACTCTGATTTCAAACCCGGCCAGATGACGCTTGTCTAACCCTGTAAGGTCAACCATCTATTTATTTATTTATTTATTTATTTGTCTGTCGCCACTCCCATCCGGTTCGGGGCGACTTATACACAGTAAAAACACAGTTAAAAATAGCATACAGTATATAAAATACAATTAAAAGAACATAAAAGCAATACCACAACCCGAATACGCTTGGTAGCAGGTGGGTCGTATTCAGAGAGGCCTGCAGTTTTAAGGGCCGAACGCCTGTTGGAACCATAAGGTCTTGAAGGCCTTTCGGAAAGCCAGCAAGCTAAAAAGGGCACAAACTTCTGGAGGGAGCGCGTTCCAAAGTGTTGGGGCAATAATACGGAAAGCTCTCCTCCGTGTTGGAGTCAAATGAAAAGTCTTACAACTTGAGATTACAAGGAGGTGACTCTGAGCGCAGTGGTCTGGTGGGGCAAGATGGGGTGAGGCGGTCCCTTAGGTCAGTGTTTCCCAACCAGTGTGCCGGGCACACTAGTGTGCCGTGAGCGATCATCAGGTGTGCCGTGGGAAATTGGAACCTGGGGGAGAGAGTCTAGTGTGTTGAAGTATAAGTATATGCCTGCAGCTGAATCAGTTTTTTCAGGGAGGGAATTAAATGAATTAAACCAGATAGAGATAAACAAGGAAGATGTTCTCACATGCCTTACTAAACTAAATGTCAACAAATCACCAGGGCCAGATGGCATCCACCCCAGAGTTCTTAAGGAACTCAAGTGTGAAATTGCTGAAATTCTAGCCAAAATATATAACCTTTCTCTAAGATCAGGCACTGTACCCGAGGACTGGAGGGAGGCAAATGTAACTCCGATCTTCAAGAAAGGATCCAGGGGTGATCCAGGAAATTATAGACCAGTCAGTTTAACCTCAGTTCCAGGCAAAGTGATGGAAACCATTATTAAAGAAAAAATTACCAAGCACATAGAAGAACAGGCATTGCTGAAGGAAAATCAACATGGTTTCTGCAAAGGCAAATCATGTCTTACTAACTTGATAGAATTCTTTGAGGGTGTAAATAAACACATAGATAAAGGGGACCCAGTCGATATTGTTTACCTTGACTTTCAAAAGGCTTTTGACAAAGTCCCTCACCAAAGGCTCCTAAACAAGCTCTTCAGCCATGGAATCAGGGGACAGGTCTTGTCCTGGATCGGAACCTGGCTAAACTGTAGGAAACAAAGGGTGGTAATAAACGGACATTTCTCTGGGTGGAAAGAGGTGAGAAGTGGCGTACCCCAAGGTTCAGTTTTGGGTCCGTTACTTTTTAATTTATTCATTAATGACCTGGATGTAGGAGTGAATTCTGAGGTAGCAAAGTTTGCAGACGACACTAAACTGTTCAGGGTAGTTAAAAATGAAACTGATTGTAAAGAGCTCCAGAAAGATCTCTCGAAATTGAGTGAATGGGCAACAAAGTGGCAAATGCATTTTAACCTAAACAAGAGTAAAGTCATGCACATCGGGGCAAAGAACCCCAACTACACCTACAAATTGATGGGGTCAAAGCTTTCCGAGACAGACCCTTATGAAACCAGGTTGCAACGCCTTGGTCTTTTCAGCCTTGAAAGACGGCGTTTAAGAGGTGACTTGATCGAAGTGTATAAAATCATGCATGGGATAGAAAAGGGTGAATAAAGAAAAACTATTTCCTCTGTCACCCACACTAGGACTAGGGGGCACTCCCTGAAGCTCCAAGTAGGAAAGTTAGGACTAATAAAGGGAAATATTTCTTCACCCAGAGGGTCATTGGGTTATGGAACTCACTTCCAGAGGAGGTTGTGACTGACAGCTGTCAGCCTGGACACCTTCAAGGCAGGATTAGACAGATTCATGGATACCAAGTGTATCGGTAGTTACTGAAATGGACATCCAAGTGCCACCTCTGTGTTGATGGAGGCAGGCAGGATTTTCCCCGGGTACTGGTTGTGGGGGGTCGGGAGCAGGTCAGGGTTTTGCCCTCCTTTCTGCTCGAGATCCCCGCGTACAACTGGTGGGCCACTGTGTGACACAGAATGCTGGACTAGATGGGCTGAGGCCCGATTCAGCAATGCTCTTCTTATGTTCTTATGTTCTTATAAAAACCCTAAGAAACCTACCTCGATAAAGGCACAAAATTACAAACACCCCCCCCCCCCACACACACACACGTTGGCACAGTTTTTTCAACGATTTTAGTAAAATCTACTTGCTTAGCTACATAATTTGCAGTGCACACATTTGCTAGACGATCAAGTCACTCAACTAAGTGTGGGTTTTTTTGGGCCTGCTTTCGATGAATTTATCAGCCTGCTGAATGATCTTTTATTTAAGAAACAGGAACTGGAACTATACAACGAACTTTCTATTGAAATGTGAACTTCACATTGATTAAATACCACTGAGTCAAACACTTTAAGAGTGGTCATCACATTAGGTTGGGTTCAAGGGTCGGGTAGACCAATGTTTCCCAACCAGTGTGCCGGGGTACACTAGTGTGCCGTGAGCAATCATCAGGTGTGCCGTGGGAAATTGGAACCTCCAGGAGGGGAGGGGGGAGAGTCTAGTGTGTTGAAATATAAAAACCCTAAGAAACCTACCTCAATAAAGGCACAAAATTACAACCACCCCCCTCCCCACCCGTTGTCTACTTGGTCTCTCCCTCTCCATGCATTGGGAAGGCCCGCCTCCCTTTCCCCAAGTAGAGACCTCCTCTTGCCTCCTGGGGGTTCTGTGTGGGAAGTTTGGCCCAGTTCTATCATTGGTGGGGTTCAGAATGCTCTTTGATTGCAGGGGAACTATAAATCCCAGCAACTACAACTCCCAAATGTCAAGGTCTATTTCCCCTGAACTCCATCTGTGTTCACATTTGGGCATATTGAGTATTCGTGCCAAGTTTGGTCCTGATCCAACATTGTTTGAGTCCACAGTGCTCTCTGGATGTCGGTGAACTACAACTCCAAAACCCAATGTCAATACCCACCAAACTCTTATAGCATTTTCTCTTGGTTATGGGAGTTCTGTGTGGGAAGTTTGTGTCTTTCTGCCATTCCTGCCAGGATATCTATGTTGTGTTCATCGAAACAGGCCCAGGTTTCACACTGAGTGTATAAATACATTTAAAAACATATTAACTATATGTATGACTGTGTTGGAGTGTCATTTTGTGTCATTTTGGTTGGTGGTGTGCCCCAGGATTTTGCAAATGTAAAAAGTGTGCCAAGGCTCAAAAAAGGTTGGGAAACACTGCCTTAGGTACACTGGCCCCAGACCATTTAAGGCCTTAAAGGTCAGAACCAGCCCTTTGAAGGTAATCCGTAATTCCACTGGGAGCCAGTGCAGTTCGCGTAAGATGGGAGTAATATGGCAGCATGTTGGCGCACCCGCCAGCAGCCGAGCTGCAGCGTTCTGCACCAGCTTGAGTTTCCGGATCACTGACAAAGGAAGGCCAATGTAGAGAGCGTTACAGTAGTCCAACCTTGAGATGACCGTGGCTTGGACCACTGTGGCCGGGTCGTGGTGGGATAGGTAGGGGGCCAGCTTCCTCGCCTGGCGGAGATGAAAAAACGCTACTCTACTGGCGGTGGAAATATATGTCTCCATCGACAGTTGAGAGTCTAGTGTGACACCAAGGCTCTTAACAGATGATGGACATACGCCACGCTGTCCAGGGTTGGAAGCCGGACCCCTCCAGTGCTCGGATGACCCAGCCACAGGATCTCCATCTTGGCTGGATTCACCTTCAACCTTCTGGCTCGCAGCCATCCAGTAACGGCTTCAAGGCAGCGATGGAAATTATCGGGTACAGATTCGGGTCGGCCCTCCATCCCCAGAACGAGCTGTGTGTCATCAGCATATTGGTGACACTCCAGCCCAAAGCTACGTACCAGTCGAGCAAGTGGTCGGACATAGATGTTAAATAACAGAGGGGAAAAGATTGAGTAGGGGGGTACCTCCGGAGACAACCTCGCCCCTCCTCACTCGCTGTAACCGGTTCTGGAGGAAGGAAGACAGCCATTTCAGGACTGTCCCCCTCACCCCGGCCCCGGCAAGGCGGTGGGTCAAGAGATCATAATCGACTGTATCGAACGCTGCTGTGAGGTCCAATAACATAAGCAGCGCTGATCCGCCCTGGTCGAGCTGGCAGCGTAGCTTATCTGTGATGGCTACCAGAACCGTCTCCGTCCCATGCCCTGAACGGAAGCCAGACGGGAAGGGGTCTAGCCAAGTTGTGTCATCTAGGAAGGACTGAACTGCTCCATTGCTGCCCTCTCAACCACCTTGCCCAGGAACGATATATTCGACACCGGGCGGTAGTTGGAAGGGACGGTAGGATCTAAACCCGGCTTCTTCAGCAATGGAGGGACCACATCCTCTTTCAAACCCTCTGGAAACACTCCTTGCTCAAGGGAGGTGTTAACTAGTCTCAACAGAGGGTCACGCAACCCTTCTAGAGAAGGAAACTCGAACCAAACCTACGACCTGAGGACCTCGCTGCCACCGTCCCAGCTTGCTAGGCCCCGGCAGACGAACCTTTGGTTTAAAGGGTGAGGCCAGTTCTGTGCACACTGCGCTCCACCAGAAAAATCAATTGCACAGGCTCGAAGGACACATCCAACCTCCGAATAGTCGTCAACGCGCTTGTAGAAAGCGTGGGAGGAGTCCTTCCTTTTCGTGAAGAAAACCCAAGAAGGGAGAAGAAGATTCACACCAGAATAATGGAGCCCTAATGGGACACAAGCAGGGGCGGTCTAAGGTAATTTTATATGGTAAGCGAACATTATTTTGGCGCCCCCCATGTAAAACAAATATACAATAATAATATCACAATACCATTAGTAGTATTATATTGTATCAATGTATATACAATATATTATAGTACATACTCATACTATATTATATCATAATTATATTATACTACATTACAATATAATTCTATTATAATATATTGACATTATAATATAATATAACATTCTATTATATTATTATTATTATAAAATAATAAATAAAATTATTTATTTAAATAAAATTATCCTCTACTAAATATTTCCATTACTCCTATAAAACTCAAATAACCCAGAATAAAGTAAAATAAAATATTATATATTACTATTTGCCTGCGCAGTTGCGCTTGTCTCTCCTTGATGCTCCCGGCCGGCGCGCACATGGGGAGGTGGGCGGGTGTGGTAGGGTTCACACGTGATTGGGCCTGGCGAGGGAGTTCGCCTCAGTGCGCGGCGGCTACTTCCGGTGGCGGCTGACAGGAGGCAATATGTCGCCAATACCCCTTTGGCTCCCCTCCCTCTCCCTTTGTCTCCGTCCCCTGCCTGCCCAATTGGGTCACCATATTTGGCGGCAGGGTGGGGACAAAGGATAGGGGAAGCACTCCCTGCCTGCCCGATAGGGAGTGCTTTGCTTAGAGGCTTCTGTGCACAGGAGCTACTGGGCATGCGCGGAGGTTTTCGCACATGCGCAGTTGCTCCTCTGCTCAACTTCAGCTCCGGAGCAACTGTGCCTGCGCGAAAACCTCCACGCAGGCCCAGAAGCGGCGTCGGAGCGCACAAGGCCGGGGCCCAAAAGCAGGCAGCCGCGGCGCTGCCTGAGGAACATCGGCAGGGCCAAGACACTGTCTGGCACCGGCACCCGGCGGGCAGCTGAATTCGCCCCTTCCCAGATGGCGCCCCATGCGGCCGCTTCCTTGGCCTACCTGTAGGACCGCCCCTGGACACAAGCAAGCCTCCAGTCAACTCACACAAACAGCCTGGCCCCAAACCTTAACCACGTTTCTCAAAAATGCTCTCAAATCACTCTGGAACTGGCAAGGTTTGCCTAAAGCGACGCACTCATTGTGTGCTGCCTTTTCAGCCTATTTGCCTCTCCTCTGCACACCTGGCTCCAGGAACCGATGTTGTCGCCAGGTAGAGAGCCAGTGGCAGTTAGAACCTCCCCCAACCCCCACCCCCACCACCAGCAACAGCATCAAGAGAGGTTCCTCAGGCCTGCATCTCGTACCTGTTTGGTGGTAAAGTTGGTAAACGCATTTGTTATTCTTTATTAGTTGTTTATTGAGTTTCTGGGTTGTTTACTACCTTGTCTCTAAGTGAGGAGGAGGAATGAGCCAACCTCAAACAAGCAGCTCCCTTTCAGTTGGTTTTTCAAAACTGCCTTGCCTCGAAGAAAAGGTCCTTCCTTCCTTCCTTCCTTCCTTCCTTCCTTCCTTCCTTCCTTCCTTCCTTCCTTCCTTCCTTCCTTTTCCAAAGGCAAGACAGAGCGGAAAGGAGGGGAGACCTGAGTTCCATAGACCTCATCATCAACTGCCTTACCTCCGAGGGAGGAGGGGAGAGCGAGCGGAGTTCCCGAGACCTCCATTCCATCGCTCTTAAACTGCCTTGTCTTTGGAGGAGAGAAAAGGGAACGGAAGGGGAAACAGCCCCACATGGCTCTGCGACTATTATGCAAGGAACACACAAATACCCATGGAGGTGTGACTATTACCCGGTGGCAACTGTCACACAAAGAAATACGGTAATTACTTAAAGTAAATTGAAATTGAATCCAGGCAAGACAGAGGCACTCCTGGTCAGTCGAAAGGCCGAACAGGGCATAGGGTGACAGCCTCTGTTAGACGGGGCCTCACTCCCCCTGAAGACGCAGGTTCGCAGCTTGGGTGTGATCCTGGACTCATCGCTGAGCCTGGAGCCCCAGGTTTCGGCGGCGACCAGGGGAGCATTTGCACAGTTAAAACTTGTGCGCCAGCTGCGCCCGTACCTTGGGCCACGGTGGTCCACGCTCTGGTTACATCCCCGTATAGATTACTACAACGCTCTCTACGTGGGACTGCCTTTGAAGACTGTTTGGAAGCTGCAACTAGTCCAACGGACAGCAGCCAGGTTGATAACAGGAGCGGCATTCAGAGAGCGCACAACTCCCCTGCTGTGCCAGCTCCACTGGCTGCCAGTTTGCTACCGGGCACAATTCAAAGTGCTGGCTTTGGCCTTTAAAGCCCTAAACGGTTCAGTTCCAACTTACCTGTCCGAACGCCTCTCTCCCTATGAACCATCGAGATGTTTAAGATCATCCGGAGAGGCCCTGCTCTCGGTCCCGCCTTCTTCGCAGGCGCGACTGGCGGGGACGAGAGACAGGGCCTTTTCACTGGTGGCTCCTCAGCTTTGAAACGCCCTCCCTAAAGACATCAGATCGGCCTCCTCCCTCCTGACGTTTCGCAAGAAAGTCAAGACCTGGCTGTTTGAGCAGGCATTCGCTGATGAAATGTAACGGTTTAATGAGATATATGGAATGACGACGATGTGACGGAAACTGATTTCAACATGACGCTGAGGCTGCAATTGTATGTTTTTAATTGTTAGTTTGTTGTTATGTGATTATTTTTTTTGTTTGTTTGCTTGGGTTGTATTGGAGGGCAGAGACTGCCTTGTGTAAACCAGTCCCGAGTCGCCTTCGGGCTGAGAGGGGCGGTATAGAAACATGGCAAATAAATAAATAAATAAATAAATAAATAAAGTTCAAGCTCCTTGTCCACACCCTCGCCCATTACAGTGTTTGTTTATTTATTTATTTGTTTATTTATTTATTTATTTATTTATGCTTCAAACTTATATACCGCCACTCCCCGAAGGCTCGGAGCGGCTTACAGAGTTTGGCATAAAATAGAAAAAGATGAATTACATAGACAAAGGAGGGAAAGGACAGAGGGAAACGACATATCATAGGACACAACATTTACGTAAAAGGATTGGTAAAGTTCAGGTCCCACACAAGCTGGCGTATTGCCAGAAGGGGGACGCCTGGCAGTAAAGTCTGTACTCAGTTTGCGGCACGCCCCTTGAAAAGGGGATTGAGTCGAGTATGGTAACCCTCTAGATCAGTGTTTCCCAACCAGTGTGCCATGGCACACTAGTGTGCCGTGAGCGATCATCAGGTGTGCCTTGGGAAATTGGAACCTCCAGTACCCTTTCTTCCCCCTCCTGCCGAGCACTTTTTCTTCTCCACTCGGGTGTAGGTGAACTACAACTTCCAAACCCAAGGTCAATTCCCAAGCAAACCCTTTCAGTACTTTCTGTTGGTAATGAGAGTTCAATAGGCCAAGTTTGGTTCAATTCCATTGTTGCAAGAGTTCAGGATGCTCTTTGATTGTGTGTTAATTATAAATCCCAGAAACTGTAACTCCCAAATGTCAAGGTCTATTTTCCCCAAACTCCATCTGTGTTCACATTTGGGCATATTGAGTATTCATGCCAAGTTTGGTCCTGATCCAACATTGTTTGAGTCCACAGTGCTCTCTGGATATAGGTGAACTACAACCTTTTGTATTGTTATCCCAATAACCCCATGAAGGTGGGATATAATCATAATGCTCACCAAACTCTTATAGTATATTCTCTTGGTTATGGGAGTTCTGTGTGTGTCTTTCTGCCATTCCTGCCAGGATATCTCTGTTGTGTTCATCGAAACAGGCCCAGGTTTCACACCGAGTGTATAAATACATTTAAAAACATATTAACTATATGTATGACTGTGTTAGGGAGTCATTTTGTGTCATTTTGGTTGGTGGTGTGCCCCAGGATTTGGTAAATGTAAAAAATGTGCCGCGGCTCAAAAAAGGTTGGGAAACACTGCTCTAGATAAAGGGTGGGCAATTATTTTTTCCAAGGGGCCACACAAGAGCCAAAAAATATTATGGAGGGCCGCAACTTAAGGCTGAACTACATTCTAATCTACATTATTTATTTATTTATTTACTTGCTTACTATATTTACTATTTATTACACATCATTAATATTAACATATTAATATATCAAGATATATATAATGTCTATATATATAGTATATATATATATATAGACATAATATATTGAAATTATAATATAATATAACATTATATTATATTATTTATTATATTATTATATTATTACAAAATTATTATAAAATAATAATCAAAACCACTAAAATAAAACTAAATTCAAGAAGTCAAGCTGCGAACCAAGATGGAGTGGCCCAATGGACCCAGCCCAGAGGATGGCAAAGCGGACCCAGCCGCCGCCGCAGCAGAGGAGAGCAGAGCAGCAGGCGATCAGAGGCTGCAGGCCCCTGCCCGCTCTCACCCTCAGCCGTTCCCCAGCTGATCGCCCTGCTATGGAGTGCCTGCCATCCCTGGAGGCGATCTGGGCCTGCAGGGGGAGCAGCCGGCAATCTGAGGCCGCTTATTCAACCTGGAGACCCGACTTGGCTGTTCGAGCAGGCATGTGCAGCTGAGGTGCAAATATTTAATTGGGAGCTACGGAATGAGATGACGATGCAACAGAAACCGATTTTAATAATGAGACGCTGAGATTGTATTTTATAACTTTAATTGCTTATTTTATTGTTTTTATATGTCTGTTTTATTAATTGTTTTGTCTTGTGGGCATTCGTTGCCATGTGTGCACCGCCTTGAGTCGCCTTCGGGGCTGAGAGGGGCGGTATAAAAATATAGTAAATAAATAAATAAATAAATAAATAAATATTTGATTTTATGAGCTAACAAAGGTTTGAATGAAAGCCCATGGACTATTCAAATTGCTTCCCCCATAAATAGACTGTGTAAATACTCACTCCTGTGATCGAACGGCATCTGTTGTAATGTGACCAGCCCTGTTGTCTTCAATATTGTTTCTAGACTTTGGGAGCTTTGCCCCCTAACCCGGAGTTTGCCTGAACCACCGATTGCACCCTTTAGTATCGCTGGATGAAGTACATCAGATTTTGGGGACTTGGATTTATTTTAAACAGGTAGGCATTCTGCATGACATTTTTGCCTACGTGGGGCTTCAGTCCCCTTATTTGATCAGATTTGACCATCTGAGAATATTGTAACAAAACATTTCAAAAAGAAAATTTGATACTGTTCCACGATCTGGTCAGGCCCGGATTAACACCTTTTTGCGCCCTAGGCCACACTTTGGAATTACGCCCCCTTTAAGCCAACCTCTACCGCGCACCCCCCCCACACACACACACATCACTCAGACCCACTCTAAAAATAAATCACATCATACAACTTACCTCAAATTCACTCAGGTAGCCCAAGACATCTCAGTTGATCAGTAATATCCAAATAAATCAACAACAACCCGCGCCAATCAGCGCAATCACTTGGGGCGCCTGGGCCGTACCCACCTGCAGCAGCGCCGTGCTCGGGCCCATTTTTAAAAATGCCACCCCAATGCAGTGGCAGGGAGTTCCACAGTCACGCTTTCTGCCTGGGATGCTAAGACAGAAGCACCGCCCCCGAAGAGGAGTCAAGGGAAGCGGGAGCCAAAACAGAAGCGCTTTCCCAAGGGTGGGAATTCAAATGGGAGAGTGACAAATGGGCAGGATCAATGAGGGGACGGGATGGCGCCGAGGGGGCGGGGCCACCTGAGGCAAGCGACGCGGGCTCCCTGAGGGAGCAACTCCATCTCCGGCGGGGCCTTCCCAGTCCCCTTTGCCCGGCGCCCCGGCGCTTACCTGCTCGAAGCGCGGCCTGCCCAGCTGAAAGGGCGGACCCTCCTTGGTGCCCTCCACCATCCCTGCGAGTCCGCTTGCTTTCTCTTCGCTATCCGGACACACTCCCGGGCTCCGCCCACACCGCCTCCCATTGGCCCGGCCCCACCGCAGCCCCTGCGGGGCATGCCGGGAGGCGTAGTCTTTTCCCTGCGGGGAGGGAGGGAGGCAGAAGCGGAGAGATTTCGCTCTCAACGCCGGCGAGATTTTGCGTTGTGAGCGAAATCCCATGTGGCTTCCGTAGTCTCTCGATACTTGCTCCGAAACCCGGAAGTGGGTAATTTTTAAAAATATTTTAATTCAATTTTTTTAATTAAAAAGCTTAGAGGGCCGCAGGGAAGGGGCTGGGGGGGCTGTATACAGCCCCCGGGCCGCCAGTTGGGCAGCCCTGTGTTATATTATATTATAATTTCAATATATTATAATGTGTGTGTGTGTGTGTATATATATATACTATAATATAATAATTATATTAATACTAATATATATGAATATTTATTGATATATTAATATGTTAATATTAATGATGTGTAATACATAGTAAATATAGTAAGTAAATAAATAAATTATGTAGATTAGAATGTAGCTCCGCCTTTAGGTGCGGCCCTCCATAATGTTTTGTGTGTGTGTATATATATATATACTATAATATAATAATTATATTAATACTAATAATATATGAATATTTATTGATATATTAATATGTTAATATTAATGATGTGTAATACATAGTAAATATAGTAAGTAAATAAATAAATTATGTAGATTAGAATGTAGCTCCGCCGTTAGGTGCGGCCCTCCATAATGTTTTTTGGCTCTCGTGTGGCCCCTTGGGAAAAATAATTGCCCACCCCTGCGTTCGAAATACAAAAAAGTCCCCGACTGCATCCCAGAGTTAATAACACTGCTTTGCATTTGCAAGATTAGTCAGATTTATGGTTAAATATGCGTCTCAGAACTTTCTCTGGATTGAGCCATAACAGTTTATGAGCAAATTAGCAGGAAGTGTCCAAAGCAGCGCAAGCCCTGGTGTACTCTCATGAACTTTGTACTGCAATTGCATAGAAAGGTCGGCGTGTTGTTGTCCTGAGAGCTAATTTTAGCTCCTTCTTTTAGGGACAGTTGTGTAGAAAAGGCCTTTTTCTTGACACCAGCGACCATGGTACTAAAAGTAGCAATTATTGGGGCAGGTGTGAGTGGACTGGCCTCCATCAAATGCTGCCTGAACGAAGGACTGGAGCCCACTTGCTTTGAGAAGAGCGACGGCATCGGAGGCCTCTGGCAATTCACGGTAAGTGGCAAGGACCAAACTTAAACCTTTAAAAGTTCAAGTACTGACATAACTCGAAAACATTTCAACAAAATGCAAAGTTAATTCCTACCTGGCGTGATGGTAACTTTAAAAAGGTCAGTATAACTTGGAAATAAAGTTATACCTGCTTAGGTATAACTGGGGGAAAAAACCCAGAAAGAAGAATGAAATTACCGTATTTTCTGGCGTATAAGACTACTTTTTAACCCAAGAAAACCTCCTCAAAAGTTAGTGAGTCAAAAGGTGGCAGTCGACTTATACATGGGGGTCGTCTTAAAGAGCGGGCGCTGAAACTGTGGTTGCCGCATAATGTGGGGGGAGCTCAAAAATGGTAGCGGCCGCGTCCCTGCCGTATGCAGCGACTGTATGAAAGCATTAAAGGCGACGTTGTACAAGTACGGTAGAAGAAAAACCATTCATTGGGATATTTATTTATTTACTTTATTTATATTCCGCTCTTCTCACCTCGAAGGGGACTCAGAGAAGATTAAAGGTACACATATACATATATAGACGAATATATAGACGAACAGAGGCAAACTCTGGCCACCAGGGGGAGCTGACGCACTCCTCATCTCTCAGCGTTCCAGCGTCCCTTGTTGTTCCTTCCGCGTTCTTGGAATTTTTTTAATGGCCTCATAATTCAGTCAAAATTTGCCTCCCCACTTAATGTGGTACCTTTATCTCCTACTTGACAGATGCAACTGTCTTTCGGGCTGCAAAGGTCGACAGCAGGCTACACTGAAAGGTCGAGCACCCACCTCGACCTGGGCAGGCCTCGAACTCACGACCTACTGGTCAGAGAGATCTTATGCAGCTGACACACATTCCCGGTACACTTAAGGATACGTGGACTTAATGCAGTCCTGATGGTGAGGTGAAGGAGCGCCTCACCGGGAAGGTGTAAGTGAAGGGCGGAGCAAGCTGCAGACATCTGGGGCGCCCGGGGTATGGAAAAAAGCGATAGAGTGGTTCTGGGCCCAGATAAACACACCTCTTTTACCTGTCCGACCCGCCCTTGTATCTTATGACCGTACCTCCTCCTCTGTAAAGTACAAACTGGAAAGCGGGTTGCTGTAGCACACAAATGTTCAAATTTATTTATCATTCAACTTTGTTGTAAAAATCATATATCTTCCACATCCCCATTTGGGAAGATATATGATTTTTACAACAAAATTGAATGATAAATAAATTTGAACATTTGTGTGCTACAGCAACCAGTTTGCTTTACTTTTTGGGCTGCTTTGAGGACACCCTTCCTCCTTCTTACTACTGCTTTTACGTACCTCCTCCTCTGCCTCTCAGACCTTGCTCCTGAAGACTGCAGTGAAGCGGTGCAGGTGCGCAGACGCAAGATCTGGGAGGCAGAGGAGGAGGTACCGTCATAGGAAAATTACCTTATTGAAAGCAAATCTGATGCTTTAAAAATTTTATTTGGTGTGTGTTGGAAGAGGGGTAGTCTTATACGGCGAGTAGATCCCAAACTCTATATTTTAACTGGAAAAGTTGGGGGTCGTCTTATACGCCCAGTCGTTTTATATGCTGGAAAATATGGTCAATTAGAGCTTTGTGCCTGTGGGACTATATAACAGACTTATTAAATAGCTTAAGCAGGAAACATCGATCCCAGGAGAGATATATATAGATATAGATATAGATATAGATATAGATATAGAAGTTGTATATATGTAAACTGATATCTTTGAGATGATAAAAGTTGTATCTTATGATGTTTATGGCATTCCAGTTTAAAGCTGATAAAGCTGACATTTGGTTTATTTATTTATTTATTTTGGGATTTATTTAGGGATTTATTTTGGGATTTATTAAATGGCTCTGGGCGATTTACAGTAAAACACACAGCCAAATATCTGAAACATCTAAACATCTAAAATATCTAAAGCAGGGGTGGGCAACCCATGGGCCGCAGGCCGGATCCGGCCCGGCAACCAATTCTGTCCGACCTGGGGAGAAGGGCATCGGGGGCGGGGCCAAGAGGAAGGATTTCCGCTGCCGCCATCCCATCGCGTGCTCTGTGGGGCCTGTGTCGGCAGACAGGCCGGAGGAGCGGCGGCTTTGGAGTGCCTGCCATCCCTGGAGGCAATCTGGGCCTGCAGCGGGAGCACTCGGCGATCTGAGGCGGCTGATCGCCCTGGCGACCCGGAAGACGATCATCTTCCGGGTCGCCAGGGCGATCAGCTGCATCAGATCGCCGACTGCTCCCCCTGCAGGCCCGGATCGCCTCCAGGGATGGCAGGCACTCCATAGCAGATTTTCCCACAGAGAATTAGATACATAAAGGTAAAACCTTGAGAGACAGCTACATGTTACTTAGAAGCATTCAATCCCTGTGTCAGACATATTGTATCTGATGACACTATCGTATTGCTGTGGGTCGCTAAGAGAAAATAGTCCCTGCCAAAATTTTAATCCTTCGAGTGCTTTGGAGAGTGGTGCGATGTTGAAATGTATTTGGAAAAAAAATAACAATTTCCAAGCATTACTTCAGAATATTTATTTATGCGTAGATTGTACACTACCAATGTTCTCTGTTTTGCCTATGCGGTCCCTTTTGGAAGTGGTCTAGGGCCTCCTTAGGGTTTTGTCCATGCGTTCCCTGTTTCAAGGTGTTTAGGGCCTCCTAAGGGTGTGCCGGGGCCCGTATTGCCTATGCGGTCCCTTTTGGAAGTTGTCTAGGGTCTCCTTGGGGTGTGCCGAGGTCCGTTTTGCCTATGCAGTCCATTTAGGAAATAGTTTAGGGCCCCTATGGGTGTGCCGGTCCTATTTTGCCCATGTGGTCCTTTTTGGAAGCTGTCTAGGGTCTTCTTAGGGTGAGCCGGGGCCCGTTTTGCCTATGCAGTCCCTTTTGGAAGTTGTTTAGGGTTTCCTTGGGTGTGCCGGGGCTCGATTTGCCCATGCCCTCCCTTTTGGAAATGGTTTAGGGCCTCCTTGGGTTGTGCCGGCACCCGTTTTGCCCAGGTGGTCCCTTTAGAAACTTGTTTAGGGCCCCCTTAGGGTGTGCCAGGGCCCGTTTTGCTTATGCGGTCCATTTAGAAAGTTGTTTAGGGCCTCCTTGGGGTGTGCCAGGGACCGTTTTGCCCATGCGCTCACCGTTTCAAGTTGTTTAGGGCCTCCTTAGGGTGTGCCAGGGCCTGTTTTGCTTATGCGGTCCATTTAGAAAGTTGTTTAGGGCCTACTTGGGGTGTGCCAGGGACCGTTTTGCTTATGCGGTCCATTTAGAAAGTTGTTTAGGGCCTCCTTGGGGTGTGCCAGGGACCGTTTTGCCCATGCGCTCACCGTTTCAAGTTGTTTAGGCCCTCCTTGGGGTGTGCCAGGGACCGTTTTGCCCATGCGTTCACCGTTTCAAGTTGTTTAGGGCCTCCTTGGGGTGTGCCAGGGACCGTTTTGCCCATGCGTTCACCGTTTCAAGTTGTTTAGGGCCTCCTTAGGGTGTGCCGGGGCCTGTTTTGCTTATGCGGTCCATTTAGAAAGTTGTTTAGGGCCTCCTTGGGGTGTGCCAGGGACCGTTTTGCCCATGCGTTCAACTTTTCAAGTTGTTTAGGGCCTCCTTGGGGTGTGCCAGGGACCGTTTTGCCCATGCGTTCACCGTTTCAAGTTGTTTAGGGCCTCCTTAGGGTGTGCCAGTGACCGTTATGACCAGGCGTTCACCGTTTCAAGTTGTTTAGGGCCTCCTTAGGGAGTGCCAGGGACCGTTTTGCCCATGCGTTCACCGTTTCAAGTTGTTTAGGGCCTCCTTAGGGTGTGCCAGGGACCGTTTTGCCCATGCATTCACCGTTTCAAGTTGTTTAGGGCCTCCTTCGGGTGTGCCAGGGACCGTTTTGCCCATGCGTTCACCGTTTCAAGTTGTTTAGGGCCTCCTTGGGGTGTGCCAGGGACCGTTTTGCCCATGCGTTCACCGTTTCAAGTTGTTTAGGGCCTCCTTTGGGTGTGCCAGGGACCGTTTTGCCCATGCGTTCACCGTTTCAAGTTGTTTAGGGCCTCCTTGGGGTGTGCCAGGGACGTTTCAAGTTGTTTTGCCCATGCGTTTTGTTCACCGTTTCAAGTTGTTTAGGGCCTCCTTAGGGTGTGCCAGGGACCGTTTTTGCCCAGTTGTTTAGGGCCTCCTTTGGGTTCACCGTTTCAAGTTGTTTAGGGCCTCCTTGGGGTGTGCCAGGGGGACCGTTTTGCCCATGCCAGGGACCGTTTTCACACCGTTTCAAGTTGTTTAGGGCCTCCTTTGGGTGTGCCAGGGACCGTTTGCCCATCGTTCACCGTTTCAAGTTGTTTAGGGCCTCCTTAGGGTGTGCCAGGGACCGTTTTGCCCATGCGTTCACCGTTTCAAGTTGTTTAGGGCCTCCTTAGGGAGTGCCAGGGACCGTGCCAGGGTTGTTTAGGGCCTCCTTTGTGCCAGGGACCGTTTGCCCACCGTTTTCAAGTTGTTTAGGCCTCCTTAGGGGGCCTCCTTCACCGGTTGTGTGCCAGGGACCGTTTTGCCCATGTTCACCGTTTCAAGTTGTTTAGGGCCTCCTTAGGGTGTGCCAGGGACCGTTTCGTTCACCGTTTGTTGTTTAGGGCCTCTTTGGGGTGTGCCAGGGACCGTTTTGCCCATGCGTTCACCGTTTCAAGTTGTTTAGAGCCTCCTTAGGGTGTGCCAGGGACCGTTTGCCCATGCCCGTTCACCGTTTCAAGTTGTTTAGGGCCTCCTTAGGGAGTGCCAGGGACCGTTTTGCCCATGCGTTCACCGTTTCAAGTTGTTTAGGGCCTGCCCCTGAGGGTGGGCCAGGGACTGTTTTGCACATGAGTTCACCGTTTCTAGTTGTTTAGGGCCTCCTTAGGGTGTGCCAGGGACAGTTTTGCCCATGCGTTCACCGTTTCAAGTTGTTTAGGGCCTCCTTAGGGTGTGCCAGGGCCTGTTTTGCCCATCGTTCACCGTTTCAAGTTGTTTAGGGCCTCCCTTAGGGGTTTGTGCCAGTTGGGACCGTTGCCAGGGACCGTTGTCCATGCGTTCACCGTTTCAAGTTGTTTAGGGCCTCCTTTGGGGTGTGCCAGGGACCGTTTTGCCCATGCGTTCACCGTTTCAAGTTGTTTAGGGCCTCCTTAGGGAGTGCCAGGGACCGTTTTGCCCATGCGTTCACCGTTTCAAGTTGTTTAGGGCCTCCTTAGGGTGTGCCAGGGACCGTTTTGCCCATGCGTTCACCGTTTCAAGTTGTTTAGGGCCTCCTTAGGGTGTGCCAGGGACCGTTTTGCCCATGCGTTCACCGTTTCAAGTTGTTTAGGGCCTCCTTGGGGTGTGCCAGGGACCGTTTTGCCCATGCGTTCACCGTTTCAAGTTGTTTAGGGCCTCCTTAGGGAGTGCCAGGGACCGTTTTGCCCATGCGTTCACCGTTTCAAGTTGTTTAGGGCCTCCTTAGGGTGGCCCAGGGCCTGTTTTGCCCATGTGTTCACCGTTTCAAGTTGTTTAGGGCCTCCTTAGGGTGTGCCAGGGCCTGTTTTGCCCATGCGTTCACCGTTTCAAGTTGTTTAGGGCCTCCTTGGGGTGTGCCAGGGCCTGTTTTGCCCATGCGTTCACCGTTTCAAGTTGTTTAGGGCCTCCTTGGGGTGTGCTAGGGACCGTTTTGTCCATGCGTTCACCGTTTCAAGTTGTTTAGGGCCTCCTTGGGGTGTGCCAGGGCCTGTTTTGCCCATGCGTTCACCGTTTCAAGTTGTTTAGGGCCTCCTTAGGGTGTGCCAGGGCCTGTTTTGCCCATGCGTTCACCGTTTCAAGTTGTTTAGGGCCTCCTTAGGGAGTGCCAGGGACCGTTTTGCCCATGCGTTCACCGTTTCAAGTTGTTTAGGGCCTCCTTAGGGTGTGCCAGGGCCTGTTTTGCCCATACGTTCACCGTTTCAAGTTGTTTAGGGCCTCCTTAGGGTGTGCCAGGGCCTGTTTTGCCCATGCGTTCACCGTTTCAAGTTGTTTAGGGCCTCCTTAGGGTGTGCCGGGGCCTGTTTTGCTTATGCGGTCCATTTAGAAAGTTGTTTAGGGCCTCCTTGGGGTGTGCCAGAGACCGTTTGCCCATGCGTTCACCGTTTCAAGTGGTTTAGGGCCTCCTTAGGGTGTGCCGGGGCCTGTTTTGCTTATGCGGTCCATTTAGAAAGTTGTTTAGGGCCTCCTTGGGGTGTGCCAGGGACCGTTTTGCCCATGCGTTCACCGTTTCAAGTTGTTTAGGGCCTCCTTAGGGTGTGCCGGGGCCTGTTTTGCTTATGCGGTCCATTTAGAAAGTTGTTTAGGGCCTCCTTGGGGTGTGCCAGGGACCGTTTTGCCCATGCGTTCACCGTTTCAAGTTGTTTAGGGCCTCCTTAGGGTGTGCCAGGGCCTGTTTTGCCTCTGCGGTCCCTTTTGGAGGTGGTTTAGGGCCTCCTTAGGGTGTGCCGGGGTCAGTTTTTCCTATGTTCTCTGTATAAAATGTTTTAAAATCCTAAGTTAAAATGTCTCAGCCTACAAAGACATAGTAGATCTTTTTCCTAGAAAAAAAACCTCAGTGGGCAATGGACCTTTGGGGAAAAGTTTCTGTTTTGGAGGATTTTAGATTCCTTGATGAGGGAGACTCGACGTGTGCCACTCATGCCTTTTAGAAACAATAAGAAACAGCTTTTTACAGGTGTTAGAAGGCCCTTTTATGGTCTTTTTACGTGTTCATTGTAATTCTCCGTCTGCACAGGAAATTCCTGAAAAGGGAAGAAACACTGTGTACAGGTCGGTGATCACCAATACCTCCAAGGAAATGACTTGCTTCAGCGACTTCCCGTTCCCAGAGGAATACCCAAACTACCTACACAATTCTGTCCTCCTCAAGTATCTCAAGGCATACGCAGAACATTTCCAGCTTCTGGACCATATACAATTTAAGGTGAGGAGAACAAATGTTGTATTGTTAGATATTGGTGCTGCGGATGGAAGGTCAGCCGGACTCTGTACCCGATTATTTCCATCGGTGCCTTGAAGTCGTGACTCGGTGGCTACGGGCCAGCAGGTTGAAAGTGAACCCGGCGAAGACGGAGATCCTTTGGCTGGGTCATCCGGGGGAGGGGGGGAGGAGCTCCAGCCGCCTGTCATGGACGGCGAGGCAATTTGCCCGTCGTCCCTTGTAAAAAGCCTGGGGGTCCAATTGGACCTTCTGTTCACAATGGAGACTCAGGTCTCCACGGTGAGCAAAGCAGCATTTTTCCATCTGCGCCAGGCAAGGAGGTTGGCGCCCTACCTCTCCGAGAACGACCTAGCCACGGTGATCCAAGCCACGGTCATTTCGAGGCTAGACTACTGTAACGCCTTCTACAGCGGCCTTCCTTTGTCGGTGATCCGGAAACTCAAGCTGGTGCAGCTTAGCTGGAGGCGAGGCCAGTACCAAGCTCTCCATGCCGGCTCTCAGCTGCGCGCGCAGAATTTGAGGCGAAGGAGGGCAAACGTGGCATGCGCAGGTGAGAGCCGACAGGGAGAGGTTGGCGCTGGCCCTGCCTCCAGCGGAGCTGCACGCACTGCCTTCGCCCTCCTTCACCTCAAATTCCATGCGCAGCTCAGCTGGAGGCGGGGCCAGCGCAAAGCTCTCCCTGCCAGCTCTCAGCGGCGTGTGCCGTGGGCAGAGGAGGCAGAGGCGGCGTTGCTGTTGCCCTGCCACCATCGCCTCTTGCCTCTTTACCTCTCTCGCGTGAGGGGCCTTGGAGGGGGCCAGTCGAGATGCACCGGCGCACAGCTGCCCTCGCCCCTGAGCTCACGTTTCACAAGAGAGGGGAGCAGTGTTAACACGCCCACATCGAGGCGGTGGCACTGCGGGGAGAGGAGAGGCCACATTATCTGACAGTGCAGACTCATATAACCCAGATTAAAACAGAAAACCTGGGATCAGATCCTGGGATATAGGGCCTGTCTGGAAGGGCCCTGAGTGGTTTGTGGGGAACAAGAAACATAATCCGCGACAAATATTTGAATGGGGCTGCCCTTCCCTACCATATAAAATAACATGGATATTATCTTTGAGAACAGAAGCAGTCAATGGGCCCTATGTCATCAGCAGGTTTATGGGATGGCAGCAGCCACAACCAACAACCAAAAAAGGGGCGGAGATTAGGCTGAGATTGTGGCGGTGGCCGTTCTTGTACCACTCCATCATAAATCCTTGCTGCTTTCATCCACTTGTTGCCAGTCAATAAGGACTACAGGTATTTTGCATTAAATCCATCAAAATCTTGAGATTAGACCACAAGCCCTTTTAATTTACACAATTACAGCACACTCTTTCCACTTTAATTGCCATGTATGGCAGTGTTTTTCAACCTTTTTTTTTTTGAGCTGTGGCACATTTTTTACATTTACCAAATCCTGGGGCACACCACCAACCAAAATGACACAAAATGACACTCTAACACAGAAATACGTATAGTTAATATGTTTTTAAATGTATTTATACACTCAGTGTGAAACCTGGGCCTGTTTCGATGAACACAACATAGATATCCCGCCTTGTGTGCTTAGGACTGGGCTGCCCTATCATTACCAAACAAAGGTTCACGACACAAGGTCCTAATAATCTCTTAAATAATAACAATAATGTCCCCAACGGGGTTTACTGTGAGTGGAAATACACAAAGTAATGTCCAATCTGAAGTCCATAAATCAGGAGTTCTTTATCTTCAAAGTGCCAAAACGTGTAAAGAATGTAATCCACAAATTCGGGGTGCAAGGGCACTT
This sequence comes from Anolis apletophallus, assembly GCA_030556195.1. NCBI lineage: Eukaryota > Metazoa > Chordata > Lepidosauria > Squamata > Anolidae > Anolis > Anolis apletophallus. The sequence goes on from JARBWK010000005.1 coordinate 165,492,172, forward strand.
AATCAATTAGAAGTTCCATCAATACACTTGGATATCAGTATTCAATAATCCATCTATAACATAAGTAGTTCCTCAGGAAACAAATATGTCCAATCCCACGACCCTGGAAGTCCAATCTGACGAAAGTTCGATGTGTAGGGTATCGGGGTTGGTAAAAGCAATCAAAGGGAATATACACAGCCGACAAGGACCATAAATTGAGGAATCCCGACTGTCGTTTCGACTGTATGGACCGAAGTCCAGTCTTTCTCAGGGCTCAGTATTTACAGTATTTAAAGCATTAAGCATTAAAGCATTAAGTTAGGCTATCCATTGCAACTGCCAGGAACCTTACGGCTGCATCGGGATTTGCCCTTACATTATAGACTTATGGAATGCTGTATGGGTGTTTTCGATGGGAACTAATATGATGGATTATACTGAGCCTGAGAAAGACTGGACTTCGGTCCATACAGTCGAAACGAGAGTCGGGATTCCTCAATTTATGGTCCTTGTCGGCTGTGTATATTCCCTTTGATTGCTTTTACCAACCCCGATACCCTACACATCGAACTTTCGTCAGATTGGACTTCCAGGGTCGTGGGATTGGACATATTTGTTTCCTGAGGAACTACTTATGTTATAGATGGATTATTGAATACTGATATCCAAGTGTATTGATGGAACTTCTAATTGATTAAGTGCCCTTGCAACCCGCATTTGTGGATGATATTCTTTACACGTTGTGGCACTTTGAAGATAAAGAACTCTTGATTTATGGACTTCAGATTGGACATTACTTTGTGTATTTCCACTCACGGTAAACCCCATTGGGGACATTATTGTTATTATTTAAGAGATTATTAGGACCTTGTGTCGTGAACCTTTGTTTGCGTATTAGGCACTCCCCTGTGTTGTTATGTGTGCCCTATCATCACCACCTGGTGCTTCAAGGCCGCTGCTCACCTGGGTTTCCCTCAGGCAGGGAGGGTGGTGCAGGGGCAGACCGCTCCCTTCCGAAGCCGAGAGGCAGGCCGCAAAGGAAGGAAGGAAGGAAGGAGGCCTGAGAGCAGGAGAGGCAGAGCCCAGGCCAGGAGAGGAAGAAGGGAGGAGGCCCCAGAGCCGCCTCGGCCCCAAAGCCCGAAGGAATCCTGAGCCAGAAGGGGAAAACAGGCGGCTGAGAGGAAAACAAAGCCCAACGCTCCTCTCCGGAAGCTCTCCGCCTCCTATGGAAGTGCCCTCACAGGGAAAGGCGCCGCCTGGCCCCTCCCCTCCTCAGCCTCCAACCAACCGCTTCTCCAGGAAACCGAGGCCCCGCCCCCTCCCCTCCCTCGAGACTTCCGCCCTGAACAAACTTGGTGGTGCTGGGCGGGAGACCCTTAGAGAGGCGGGGTTTGCTTCTTGGCCGGCGTTGATTGGCCCTGCTGGCGCCCCAGAGAGAGAGAGAGAGAGACGGAGAGACAGAGCGAGAGGCAGGCTGCCCAGATGACTCCTGGCGGGGTGGTCGGTTCTTCCACAACACACCTGATGATCGCTCACGGCACACTAGTGTGCCGCGGCACAGCGGTTGGGAAACACTGATGTATGGAATCTAGGGGATACGTCACATATGGAGGCACTAGAGTTCTTCTGGTGCAAATTCTAAATACTCATCCCTGAACTATAAAATACTGAGATTCTATAGGAAGCTGTGTTGTGACGGTTAAAATGGAATCACAGCCCTATATTTCTATAGTGTGCAAAGCCCCCGGGTTAGGTAAGGCAGGAAGAGCATCAAAATAATGTTTGTAAACAAGATATGTCTTCCGATTTGGGGGGAGGGGGTTGATACTAAAATACCCAAAATATAGCAGATTTTCAAGGGATGGCATCAGGATATATAACTGTTAAATGACTTAAGAATGCTTTATTATTTTCTGGGGATTTTTTTTTACAAGACTACAGTATACAGCATCAGAAAACATCCAGATTTCGCATCCACAGGACAGTGGGTAGTTCATACAGAGACTAATGGGCAGCAGACGTCGGCCATTTTTGACGCCGTTATGGTTTGCAGTGGCAGTTACGCAGAGCCAAGCCTTCCACTCGATTCCTTTCCTGGTAAGTTTCCCTGGTAAGTCACGTATATGGGTGATCAAAAGTCAGTGGAAGTCACTTTTTAATGTTTATCTTGATTGATATTCTTACCATACTCTTTACTGGAATTCCCCGTGTATTTTTGAAACAATACATTCTAGAGAAAACTGTATAACTAACATCTGGCCTGGCCCTTAAATCTGCAATAGGAATGAAGGAAGGGAAAAGTTGGGGTTAAACTGTCTCCTTTCTGTTTCGGGTTGTATTTTCAACATTATCTATTATATAAAGGGGTTCCTGTCATGACCGACCGTCCCAAACAGAGAAACCTTACAACGCAGAAACACCAAACTTGCCAATAGAAATAGACCTCAAGCAAGGTATGTTTGTAGCAAAGAAACTTTCCCCCAAAACTTAAAAGGCCCCCAAAACAACGAGTAAAAAAACCCTACATTTCCCAGCATCCTCCGGGGCTGCCAACAACTCTCCCAGCCTCTACATTCTGACAACATGATTGGCTGCCAATAAGGGCGGATTTGCATAACTCCTGTACTGGCCAGCCAACATGAACATTCCGACCCATAATAAACTGTCAGAGGAGGATAAGGCAAAGGGCTGAGGCACAAACACAAACAACCAATTCGCTTCCCACAGAAAATTTACACCCCTACAAACCACAGACCTCGCCCAAAATTGACAGTAAGGCTTCATTAACTTAATTTCCCTGACTAGGCCTCACTTAATGGAATGCTGTTTACGCTCTGAATTGACAGAAAGGCTTCATTAACTTGATTCTCCCGACCACGCCTCAGCTCATGGGACATTGTGTATGGCCTGAATTGACAGTAAGGCTTCATTAACTTGCTGTTCCTGACTAGGCCTCAGCTCATGGGACATTGTGTATGGCCTGAATTTACAGTAACCTAGCTTGGCACACAGAGCCCCTATGACCCACGCTACATTCTACTACAGTTTGGAGGAGGGTGGACCATGGATTATGGGACTTGAAGTACCTCCATGGATAATGGGATTTGTACTACTTCAAAACCCATCATTCCCCACAGACCACTGTGGCCCAGAACCAAGACCGATAAAGACCAAACTTGGCACACAATGCCCCCCATGACCCACACTCCATCCGACTGCAGTTCAGGGGAGGACACACCATGGATACTGGGATTTCAAATACCTCCACTCACTTCCAATGTTAACTTCCAAGCATCAACCTCTACATCAACACAGCAGACGGAAAGACAAAAAACATTGTATATCCACAAGCTGTGCAGAACGCCAGCAACACCACACACCAACAACTCCCCAGGACTTCAACATCCCACCCACCAGAACAACCCACAACAACACAGCCAGGGCCCCAACAACACCATAACTAACAACAATTTCAACCCTTACATACTCAGACTTTCTTGCATCTCCTAAATAGGGCACAGCTAGTAATACTATATATTGCTCTATAATATTTCCCAAATCTCCTGGACCCCAACACCCAGGTGTCTTCCCTAGGTCACGGGAAACCTGTGGCGCAGCTGGCTGGGAGTCAGCTGCATTAAGATCACTACTGACCGGAAGGTCAAGAGTTCGAAGCCAGCCCAGGTTGGAGTGAGTGTCCGACCAATTTGTGTAGCTCGAAGTCGACCTTTTCAGCCCAAAAGACAGTTGCATCTGTCAAGAAGGAAATTTAGGTACCACTTTGTGGGGAGGCTAATTTAACTGATTTACGAGGCCATAGATATCTCCAGGAAGTATGCAAAGAATGAAGGAAGCAACAGCTCCCCCTGGTGGCCAGAAGCTGGAATGTTAAATAGCCTCTGAAGTGTCTGTCTTTATGTGTTGTGTGTCTATGGCATTGAATGTTTGCCAGGTATATGTACATTGTAATCCGCCCTGAGTCCCCTGCGGGGTGAGGAGAAGGGTGGAATATAAATACTCTAAATAAATAAAGAAAGAAATAAAGTTATTTTGGGGGGGGGGGAGGTCAGTTTCAACTGCCTCCCTTCTGTTTGAAAGGAGAGAGAAGCCTCTGAACTTTCCCCATTTTCAGTACAGTTTTCCCCATTGCTCATGCATGTTCGCCATTTACGAATCGATTCAGAAGTTTTGATTTATTTTTTTTCCGGAAAAATTCGGAAGTGACTTTACATTGTTATTGGGAGACACCTATTCAACCCCACAACCTTTGTCTTGTGGGGTTCCTCAGGGTTCAATACTATCTCTCATGTTGTTTAACATCTACATGAAGCCGCTGGGGGAGGTCATCCGGAGTTTCGGGGTGCGATGCACCTGTATGCAGATGACGTCCAACTCTGTCACTCTTTACCACCTGCTACTAAGGAGGCTGTTCAGGTCCGGAACCGGTGCTTGGCCGCCTAGGGCGCCATCTGGGAAGGGGGCGCCATCCTGGCCGCATGGGGCGCCATCCTGGCCCTGCTGATGTTCCTCAGGCAGTGCCGCAGCTGCCTGCTTTTGGGCCCTGGCCTTGTGTGTGCCCGACGCTGTTCTGGGCATGCGCGGAGGTTTTCGCCAAGAGGCGCAGTTGCTCCAGAGCTGAAGTTGCGCGAAAACCTCCGCGCATGCCCAGTAGCTCCCTTGCGCAGAAGCCTGTAAGCAAGGCACTCCCTATCGGGCAGGCAGGAGCCTCTCTCTCTCCTTTGTCTCCGCTGCACGCGTTTGCGGGAAGGAGAAAAGAATCAGTGAAGGAAGTGTAAGTGAAGGAATGAGTGAAGGGCTTTCCTCCTCCTCCTCCTCTGCACCTCTTCTCTCCCTCCTTCCTTTCTTCGGCTCTATTTCTGCCTAGACCAGAGGGGCCTGAGGCCATGAGGAGTTGTGGGAGTTGGAGTCCAAAACTCCTAGAGGGAGGGAGGGAGGGAGGCCTCCAAGTTTGCCCAGGCCGCTGCCTGTATTCGACCTCATTTGAACATTTTGACTGTTTTTCTATTTACATTTACATTGGGATCCTAATTTTGACTTATGGGAGACTCCTATGAATTATGAGTCGGGTGATAGGTAATATATTCTGATTTTGATGCATTTACATGGCATTTCTTGTTGATTATTATACAGTTCTGCTTAATATTGTCATACAATATAATAAAAATACAATATAACAATAGAATAATGATATATTCTATATATTACATGTAATATTACAAACAATATTGCAGTATAGTGGTATTGTACAAAATAGTAATATATAATATTTTATTTTACTTTTGGGTTATTTGAGTTTTATAGGAGTCATGAAAATATTTAGTAGAGGATATTTTTGTTGAAATAAATAATTTTATTTATTATTTTATAATAATAATAGAATAGAATGTTATATTGTATTATAATGTCAATATATTATAATATAATTATATTGTAATGTAGTATAATATAATTATATAATATAGTATGAGTATGGTATAATATATTGTATATACATTGATACAATATAATACTACTAATGGTATTGTGATATTATAATTGTATATTTGTTTTACATGGGGGGGCAAAATAATGTTTTTTGGGGGGGCACCAAAATAATGTTCGCCTACCATTTAAAATTACCTTAGACCGCCCCTGTTGGCCGCTGTGTCAGACTGGATGAGGGCAAACAAATTGAAATTGCATCCAGACAAGACAGAGGTCCTCCTGGTCAGTCGAAAGGCCGAACAGGGCATAGGGTTACAGCCTGTGCTGGACGGGGTGACACTCCCCCTGAATACGCAGGCTCGCAGCTTGAAAGTGATCCTGGACTCATCGCTGAGCCTGGAACCCCAGGTTTCAGCGGTGACCAGGGGAGCATTTGCACAGTTAAAACTTGTGCGCCAGCTGCGCCCGTACCTTGGAAAGTCTGACTTGGCCACGGTGGTCCACGCTCTGGTTACATCCCGTATAGATTACTGCAATGCTCTCTACGTGGGGTTGCCTTTGAAGACTGTTCGGAAGCTGCAACTAGTCTAACGGACAGCAGCCAGGTTGATAACAGGAGCGGCACTCAGGGAGCACACAACTCCCCTGTGGTGCCAGCTCCACTGCCTGCCAGTTTGCTACCGGGCACAATTCAAAGTGCTGGCTTTAGCCTTTAAAATCCTAAATGGTTCGGGTCCAACTTACCTGTCTGAACGCATCTCTCCCTATGAACAATCGAGATGTTTAAGATCATCCGGAGAGGCCCTGCTCTCGGTCCCGCCTCTTTCGCAGGCGCGACTGGCGGGGACGACAGACAGGGCCTTTTCAGTGGTGGCTCTTCGGCTTTGGAACGCCCTCCCTAGAGACATCAGATCGGCCCCCTCCCTCCTGACATTTCGCAAGAAGGTCAAGACCTGGCTGTTTGAGCAGGCATTTGCTGATGAAATGTAACAGTTCAATTAGATCTATGGAATGACGACGATGTTACTGAACTGCAATTCCCATGATTCATCAGCACTGTGATGTGGCTGGGGCTGTTGGGAGTGCTTCATATTTCCCACTGTTACGATAATTGTACTATTGCCTCGTGAGAAACGTTTTATGAAAGAAGTGTTTACACATCCTTTCTTTTCCTCAGGAATCGAGAAGTTCAAGGGTCGCTATTTACATAGCTGGGAATACAGAGACCAAAAAGAGTTTGCAGGGCAAACGGTCCTTGTGATTGGTGTTGGAAATACCGGAGGGGACATTGCATCCGAGATCTGCCGCACCGCTGCTAAGGTGAATAATGTGTTGCTACACAGATCTGAATGAAGACTTCCACGTCATAACATTACCTCTATATGTATTATCTTGCGTCATAACACTATCTCTATATGTAATATCTTGTGACATAACACTATCTCTATACGTATTATCTTGTGACATAACATTACCTCTATATGTATTATCTTGTGACATAACACTATCTCTATATGTATTATCTTGCACTTCTTAGAGCAGGGGTGCTCACACTTTTTCAGCCTGGGAGCTACTGATTAAAAAACCAAGTCCCAAAGATCACCTACCCAGAAATGTAAAACGTATAACTATTTTCTTATTTATTTATTTATATTTATTATTCATTTTATGTACCACTCCTTCCAGCAGGTTCTGGGCAGTTTACGTAAAATGAAGTTATAAAACATCCACATTTCAATTTAATAACAACAGTATAAAACAGAGCATTAAAATACATCCAACCACCCCATTTCTCCCACACTGCCATATTACCACACATATTATCAACCAGAAAGTAAGAAGAGAGGCTTTTGAACTGCAAGGCCATTTAATACTCAGCAAGGTAAACAAAGGGGCATGCAAAAATACATCCAACCACCCCATTTCTCCCACTGCCATATTACCACACATATTATCAGCCAGAAAGTAAGAAGAGAGGCTTTTGAACTGCAAGGCCATTTAATACTCAGCAAGGTAAACAAAGGGGCATGCAAAAATACATCCAGGCACCCCATTTCTCCCACACTGCCATATTACCACACATATTATCAGCCAGAATGTAAGAAGAGAGGCTTTGAACTGCAAGGCCATTTAATACTCAGCAAGGTAAACAAAGGGGCATGCAAAAATACATCCAACCACCCCATTTCTCCCACATTTCCATATTCCCCAACATATATTTCTCAAGGAACAAAGCAAGCAGAGAGGCTTTGGAGCTAAAAGGCCATTCTTAAACATTAAAAATAAACAAAGAGACATGCCACAGAACAATCAAGCACCCACCCCAAAGTAAAAGACCGACCTTTGAGATGCGGTAAGTTGAAATGACCCCAAAAGCGTCCTTCTTCTTCTCCTCCGTCGTTGCTCCTATTTCCACGCCGCCAGCATGCGTGCCGCCTCCAAGAGCTCACGAGAAGTCCGAGAGGCAGAATGGGCGCTTCTACTCATGCGCACAGGGCCAGCCATGCATCGCGTCATCCAGGCCCACCCCCTTTGGTCTCCTACGACTCTGAGTGGCTGGAGAAGGACGGAGGGAGGAGGGGGCCCATTCTGCCTCTTGGACTCTGGAGCTTTTGGAGGCGGCGCACGAGCAGGGAGCGGGGAGGAGCAACGACGGAGGACTTCTTTGCAGCGTGCAGGGGCATGGGAAGAGGACCAACTGCAAAAAACCTGGTCAGGGGCCTCAAGATCACCAGGATGAGGCCCGAAGATCACCCTGATGATCCCGATCACCATTCTGAGCACCCCTGTCTTAGATCAAGCGTGTAAGGTTGTTCCCTGTCGTGGTCCCTGTGAATCGCACATATGGTATTTCCTGCGCCTGCGCAGACAGTTCGGGATCTTTTAGAAAGTTAATATCACTTTAAATGGTAGCCCCGCCCACATTCCCCTCGAGCATATATAGCCCGTGGAAGGGGCTGCCACCCCAGATCATGAATGTTGACTGTCCCTTACAGCTATTTTGAAACCTGACAGTGTTAGGAATAATATGAATGAATTATTGGTTGCTTACCTATAACCGTAGTTCCCTGAGTGGTCACCTGTGAATTCGCACATCCCGCCCGTCCTCCCCGCTGACGTCATGCCTCAGTCCTTCAAGCGGCTTTTGCAGCAAAGGATCTGGGGTGGCAGCCCCTTCCACGGGCTATATATGCTCGAGGGGAATATGGGCGGGGCTACCATTTAAAGTGATAGTACCAAAAGGGTTACAAATCAGTTTTTGGTCAAGTTTAGACTCGGTTTGGGGTGCTGAATCCAGGACCGTACGAAGGTAAAAAAGAGTAGTAAATGAATCTTTTTTTGGCGCCCCCTGGCTCTTCAGCCTGGTGATGAAGGCACCGGAGCACACAGCTAGTTTCGCGCATGCGCTATTAAAACAGAGCGCTTCTAGTGGAGGCTGAAAAGGAGGCCGAAAAGGACAAGCCAGGGAACATTTTGCAGCCGGAGGCGGGAGGCTCTGCCCCAGCTGCAAAATGTTCCCCCGTCCTTTTCATCCTCTTGGGAGTGCGTTTAGCAACTCCCTCCAACAGAAGCACTTTGACCCGATGGCGCATGCGTGAAAGTTTCGCACATGCACTATTAAAACAGAGCACTTCGGGTGGAAAAAATTGCTAAATGCACTCCCAAGAGGCTGAAAAGGACAAGCCAGGGAACATTTTGCAGCCGGGGCAGAGCCTCTGGCCCGCGCGCCGCCCGCCCGCAGCAATGGCGCATGATGCGCTAAATCTGGCGGCCACGGCCGGATGTGCCCTTGGCCATGTGGCACCCGGAAGTGGCTGCTTACTTCGCCTACACTAAGATCCGCCCCTGGCTGAATCAGAAAATTGCATAGGAGAGACCGAATCAGCTCTAGTTTCTGATACAGAACGTATGCCAAACAGTAGTCACCATCTGCTTGCCCACAGAGAACCATGTTTAATAATCTAGAGCTGATGTGGTTTATCCAATGCGGTTTTCTGAATCAGGACCCGAAATAACTCCAGGAAATGCCTAAAAACAGAGACACCGAAGTGCCCCTGTTTCCAGGCTCCGCTTGGAATGGCTCTGCTCAGAGGGAGGGAGGAAGAAAGGAGGAAGGAGGAGGAGCAGCAGCCGTGTGGCTTCTTGTAACCCTTTTCATGGGTAGTCAGCCAGGCCCGGACTATCCATTAGGCCAGTATAGGCGGTGGCCTATGGGTGCAAGCCGAGGGGGCCACCAGATCATGGCATAAGGGGCAGATCTGGGAATAAGGTTGAGGCTTGCAAACACAGGTATAAAAATGAACAGCCCAAGTGCAAACAGCACAACAATTTAGCACTTGAATTTGTTCATATGATTATACCTGTGATTTTTACCTCAAACACGTGTCACCTTCCTTTATTCCCATAGATCTGCCTTTATGCCCTGTGGTTTAGCTTTGTGTATAGTGAGGTGTTACCAGTGATTGCTCTGTTTGTGTATTGAAGGGCGCCAGATCATGGCCAAAAAATAAAAAATGGCGATGACTCACCGCCGGTCCTCTTCTCCTCCCTCTCTCCTCCTGAGGCCACGGTGAGTTGTCCCAGAGGCAGTGGCAGCTGCGCGGCGCCCCTTCCATGCGGCGCACCTTCCGCTGCCTCTGGAATGACTCACTCAGTGTGGCCTCAGAAGGAGGGAGGGAGGAGGACTGCAGCTCGAGCGACGTCACTCCCTCCGGGAGCGGGGCCTGAGCGATGTCACTCCCTCCAGGGGCAGGGCCTGAGCGACATCACTCGGGCCCCGCCGCCGGAGGGAGTGACATTGCTCGGGCTGCACTCCTCCTCCCTCCCTCCTTCTGAGGCCACGCCGAGTTGTCCCAGAGGCAGCAGCAGCTGCGCTGCGTGACTGGGGCGCCGCGCAGCTGCTGCTGCCTCTGGAACAACTCGGCGTGGCCTCGGAAGGAGGGAGGGAGGCAGAATGCAGCTGAGGGGGGCGGGCGCCCGGCCTGCGCATGCGCACTTGGAGCATGCAGCGGCGCACGAAAGGGGGCGTAATTCCAAAGTTTGGCCTAGGGCGCAAAAAGGTGTTAATCCAGGCCTGTAGTCAGTCTCACCCCTCCTGACATCCCTCTTGCCTCGGCACTATAGGAGGGTTTCATGAGACCAGTTGCTCGCATTGCAACGGCAACAGTGAGGCTGAGGACCATGATTTAGTTCTTGGAGACCACTGGTAATCCATGGACCACAGGTTGGGAACCACTGGTCTACATAAAAGGAAAAAGATTCCTACCCATCCCTGCACTCTGGTCAAGCCTTTCAACAGCTACCATACACATTTATAATGTGCTTATTATAAAGCCTCTCCGTTGGCGCCCCCTTGTGGTGGGGGAGAGGCTTGCGTACCCTAATGAAGTTGTGAGCTATGCTGGCAGTGGCATAATAGTCACCGGTAGGGCCTCCCATGCCAGACAGGCAGGCCCGGGTTACCCATAGGGCCACCCTAGGCCATGGCCTATGGGCGCAAGCCAAGGGGGGCGCAGTTCACACGGACCAAAAAAAATGTTGAAACAAAACCACAACATGCGGCATGGAGATGACTCTCTCTCTCTCTCTCTTGGGGGAGGGTGAGGGGAGAGCGCTGCGAGCGGGCAGGGGAGGAGGGAATGGCGCCCCCCCCCCCCGCCATCGCCCCTGCCCCCTTGTCAAGGAAGGAGGGCGTGAGGAGGAGGAGGCGGAGGGAAGCCCCCGGGGCCGCTGCCAGGCATGCGCAGCACCCAGGAACATGGAGGAGGAGGCAGAGGTGCTCGAGCCCTTCTGCTGCGCATGCATGGCGCATCCTCGTGCCCTCCTTCCTTGATTCAAGAAAGGAGGGTGTGCCACGAGGGCCCGGGGGCTTCCTTTCCTTCCTCCTCCTCCGTGCGCCCACTTTCCTTGATCCAAGGAAGGAGGGCACGTGGCGCCGCAAGGAGAAGGAGGTGGGGGGAGTGCGGTAGAGGTTGGTTTGGGGGCGTAATTCCAAAGTGTGGCCTAGGGCGCCAAAAGGGGTTAATCCGGGCCTGCAGACAGGTCACAACCGAAGGGTCTGACAAAGAGCGTCAACGGGCAGGGCGGGCTCTCTAGCCTTTTGGCAACCATCCCAAGAGAAGGAAAACTCTGATTTCAAACCCGGGCAGGTGGTGCTTGTCTAACCCTGGAAGGTCAACCATCTAGAGAAGGAAGCTCGAACCAAACCTACGGCCTGAGGACCTCGCTGCCCCAGTCCTAAGCTTGCTAGGCCCCGGGAAGACGAAACTTTGGTTTAAAGGGTGCGGCCAGTTCTCCCTATGAATTCTGTTCTCGGCTCTGATTCCTGTTCAGGTCTTTCTCAGCATCCGAAGTGGCGCATGGGTGCTCAGTCGCGTTGCTGTCTCTGGCTGGCCTGCTGACACGATTTTTGCAACTCGCTTGGTGGCGTACATTCAATGGCTCCTTCCCGGATGGATATTGCGTAGAATGAAGGCAAAGATATTCAATCGATGGTTTAATCATGAGACCTATGGATTGGTTCCTGTTCGAAGGTATTGCCGTTACTATGGATGGAATTGCATGTGCTAGAATTCCTTGTTTATCATATCTCAAGTTTTCATGGTGCTCATAGTTGCTGGTTATTCCAGTGAGCTAGTTCCATAGGTAAGAGGAATACTCTAAAGTAAATTCTCTGTTGCATCGTGTAAGACTGCCTCACCCCATTTCAACTCTTGGGTTCACTCATTCTCCCCCCACTCTTTAATCCCTCTTTGGATTAGATACTTGGCCTCAAGGTGATCTCTATGTCAGTGTTTTTCAACCTTTTTTGAGCCGCGGCACCTTTTTTCCATTTACCAAACCCTGGGGCACACCACCAACCAAAATGACACAAAATGACACTCTAACACAGTCATACATATAGTTAATATGTTTTTGAATGTACTTATACACTCAAAGTGTGAAACCTGGGCCTGTTTCGAGGAACACAACATAGATATCCTGGCAGGAATGGCAGAAAGACACAAACTTCCCAGACAGAACTCCCATCACCAAGAGAAAATGCTATAAGGGTTTGGTGGGCATTGACCTTGGGTTTTGGAGTTGTAGTTCACCTATATCCAGAGAGCACTGTGGACTCAAACAATGTTGGATCAGGACCAAACTTGGCATGAATACTCAATATGCCCAAATGTGAACACAGATGGAGTTTGGGGAAAATAGACCTTGACATTTGGGAGTTACAGTTTCTGGGATTTATAGTTAACACGCAATCAAAGAACATCCTGAAGCGGCCCCGCCCCCCGCAAGCACCCCCCCCGCCCCCAGGGGCGGCCTTCCAGAGTGTGGCCTAGGGCGCCACAAACTCTGAATCCGGGCCTGCCAACAACTGAAGACATTGCTTTGCATATTACACCTGGTTGTATATTCCATATGAGAAGATTCTACTCAAACAGGCTTTTGGATCTGCTCTGAAAGATCAAACTTTTCCAAAAGGTTGTGATCTGCAAATGGTTACAGCAGTTAAGCCCGTCATCTTTGGTAAAAAGTCTGGGGGTTCAGCTGGACCCATTGCTGGCAATGGAGGCCCAGGTCTCCGTGGTCAGCAAAACGTCATTTTTCCACCTGCGACAGGATAGGCGACTGGCCCCCTACCTTTCCAGGGACAACCTTGCCACGATAACCCAAGTGATGGTCATCTCGAGACTAGACTACTGTAACGCCCTCTACATAGGCCTTCCCTTGTCGACAGTTCGGAAACTCAAGCTGGTGCAAAATGCTGCGGCTCGCTTGCTGGCGGGAGCGCCGGCAAGAGAGCACATTACTCCCATCTTACAGTAATTGCACTGGCTACCAGTCGAGTACCGAATTGTCTTCAAGGTGCTGGTTTGACCTTCAAGGCCTTACATGGTCTGGGGCCGGTGTACCTGAGGGACCGCCTCACCTCATACGTTCCCCTGAGATCACTGCGCTCGGAGGAGCGAAATCTCCTAACGGTACCATCGATCTGCTCCTGCCATCTTTCTAGCACAAGGCAACGGGCTTTTTCAGTTGCTGCCCCAACACTGTGGAATACATTGCCAGACGATGTCCAGGCCATGGCTGAGCTCATTCCATCCCGGAGGGCATGCAAAACTATCTTGTGCAGGCTTGCCTTAAATCGAAGCTCCCGGATATTGTAACTTGTCTACTGGTTATTGTTGTTGCATTTTGCAACTTTTATCTTTTGCTGTTTTATGGTGTACTAGCTGTACCCGGCACACGTTGCTGTGCCCTGTTTAGGAGATGCGAGAAAGTCTGAGTATGTAAGGGTTGGAAATGATGTTACTTACAGTCTTGGTGGGGTCATGCCTGTGTCGTTGTGGGTTGTTCTGTTGGGTGGGATGTTGAAGTCCTGTGGAGTTGGTGGTGTGTGGTTGGGATGGTGGTTCGAGAATAGTTTGTGGTGTTGAGTGTTTAGTTTGTTGTTGTGAGTGTGCAGTGGTAGTGTGGTGTGGATGTACGGTGTGTATGTGGGGTGTGTTAGTTGGTTGTACTGTGCAGGTTTCTGTTTAGCAGTGGTATGTATGCGTTGTGTGTGTTGTGTGTGTGTTGTGTAGTGGGTCTGTAGAGGTAGGCATCGCGAGTTGTGTGGCTGTCATGTTGTGGGTGTGGTGTTTGTCAATTGGAGGATTGGTGGTGTGTGTTTGGGATGGTGGTTGGAGAAGGGTGTGTGGTGTTGAGTGTGTAGTTTGTTGTTGTGTGCAGTGGTAGTGTGGTGTGGATGTACGGTGTGCATGTGGGGTGTGTTAGTTGGTTGTACTGTGCAGGTTTCTGTTTAGCAGTGGTATGTATGCATTGTGTGTGTTGTGTGTGAGTTGTGTAGTGGGTCTGTAGAGGTAGGCATCACGAGTTGTGTGGCTGTCATGTTGTGGGTGTGGTGTTTGTTAAGTGGTTGTCTTTTGTTGTGGGTGTCTTTTGTCCTGTGAGTGGTATCTATGTGCTCTGTGCACATAGTTGTGTATCTTCTGCATATTGGCATTGTGTGGTATTTTGTGCCTGTGTGGTATTGTGTTGTGTGTAGGTATTACTTTTTTGGTGAGTTAGTGGGTGTGTGGTGGCATTGTGGGTGGTAGTATGTTGTGGAATGCTTGTGTGGGTGGGGTGTTTTGGATGTTTGTGTGTGTTTGTAGAGTATCAGTGCAGTGTTGTGTTGTGGTTGAAGTATAGGTGGAGTTGGTTTTTGTTTGTGGTGGTGGTAGGTGTTGTGTGTGTGGGGTCCCGTAAGGTTGGGGGGATGGGTTGTGATAGGAAGTTGTGTTGTGTTGTGTAGGTAGAAATTGCTGGAGTATTGTGCCTGGGACGTGTGTGTATTTGGAGGTGTGTGTGATGGTGAGCAGTGAGTGCAGTCCTGGGGAACTTGTCAGGTATTTGTGGGGTGTCATTTGTGTCTGGCTGTGTACTGGTTGTGATGTGGAGGGGGTGTTGCTTTTGCCAGTGGTGTTTCTTGTGAATTTTGGTTGGGGTGGGTTTTTGTGTTGCAGGTTTTTTGGTCTTGACAGTTTAACCCACAAACACCAAAATACTAAATTCAAATCACTCAGCATTCTAACCTAGCCTTGGCTGGCTCAGCCCACCGTTACTATGGGAACTCAGCCTCCCTGCATTTTGTGTGGGCCGTTGTTGGCCAATGGGATTCGCCGGCGGCCACAGAGGACGCTGGGAAATGTAGGTTTTTTGTATCGTTGTTTTGGGGGCCTTCTAGGTTTTGGGGGGGGGGGAAGTTTCTTTGCTAAAAACCTTCCTTGCCTGGGGCCTATTTTTGTTTCCAAATTTGGTGTTTCTGCCTTGGATGGTTTCTCTGTCTATGGCAGTCGTTCCATGACGGGACCTCCTTTATATAATAGACTAGCTGTACCCGGCACGCGTTGCTGTGCCCTATTTAGGAGATGTGAGAAAATCTGAGTATGTAAGGGTTGGAATTGATGTTACTTATGGTCTTGGTGGGGTCATGGCTGTGTTGTTGTGGGTTGTTCTGGTGGGTGGGATGTTGAAGTCCTGGGGAGTTGTCAGTGTGTGGTGTTGCTGGCGTTCTGCAGAGCTTGTGGATATACAATGTTTTTTGTCTTTCTGTCTGCTGTGTTGATGGAAAGCAGGGCTGTCCAACTGCCGGCCCTGCAGGTGTTTTGGACTTCAACTCCCAGAAATCCTAGCCAGTTTACCAGCTGTTAGGATTTCTGGGATTTGAAGTCCAAAACACCTGCAGGGCCGGCAGTTGGACAGCCCTGATGTAGAGGTTCTGTGGTTTCCCAACTCTGGATTTGAAAAAAAGAAACTGTGTTTCTGTTCTGGTGTTTGTTCTGCCCTTTTTTTGTTTGATGTATGTAGCGTTGCGGAGTGTGTCGTCCGATGCTGTTCTTTTTTTATAAGGCATGGCTTGTCTTCTGGGTCAGTTTCTGTCTGTGTGGAAGGAAGGAATGGCATACAAATGGGTTGAGCAGTAGACGCAAGGTTGTGTTATGTGTATATTGTGTTGTGTGTAGGTATTACTTTTTGGTGAGTTAGTGGGTGTGTGGTGGAATTGTGGGTGGTAGTATGTTGTGGAATGCTTGTGTGGGTGGGGTGTTTTGGGAGTTTGTGTGTGTTTGTAGAGTATCAGTGCAGTGTTGTGTTGTGGTTGGAGTATAGGTGGAGTTGGTTTTGTTTGTGGTGGTGGTAGGTGTTGTGTGTGGGGGTCCCGAAAGGTTGGGGGGGATGGGTTGTGATAGGAAGTTGTGTTGTGTTGTGTGGGTAGGAATTCCTGGAGAATTGCTTCCTCATAGAGTTTGGTTTTGTCAGTTTAACCCTCAAACACCAACTGACTGAACTCAAATCACTCAGCATTCTATCCTAGCCTTGGCTGGCTGTGCCCAGCGTTACCATGGTTACTCAGCCTCCCTGCATTTTGTGTGGGCCGATGTTGGCCAATGGGTTTCGCTGGCTGCCGCAGAGGATGCTGGGAAATGTAGGTTTTTTTGTATCGTTGTTTTGGGGGCCTTCTAGGTTTGGGGGGGGGAAGTTTCTTTGCTAAAAACGTTCCTTGCCTGAGGCCTATTTGTGTTGGCAAGTTTGGTGTCTCTGCCTTGGAAGGTTTCTCTGTCTCTGTCAGTCGTTCGATGACGGGACCTCCTTTATATAACATACTAGCTGTACCCGGCACGCGTTGCTGTGCCCTTTTTAGGAGATGCGAGGAAGTCCAATCATCCACGGTGTGCCCTCCTCTAAACTGCAGTTGGATGGAGTGTGGGTCATGGGGGGCATGGTGTGCCAAGTTGGGTCTTTATTGGTCTTGGTTCTGGGCCACAGTGGTCTGTGGGGAATGATGGGTTTTGAAGTACTACAAATCCCATTTTCCATGGTGGTACTGCAAGTCCCATCATGCATGGTCGGGGTTCTGTGTGCAATGTCTCTCTCTCTCTCTGTGTGTGTCTCTCAGTCTATCTCAGTCTATCTCTCTCTGTGTCTCTCTCTTCCTCTCTCCTTATCTACCTATCTCTCTCTCTATAACTTCCTGTGTCTGTCTCTCTCTCTATCCCTATCCTTATCTATCACTGTCTGTCTCTCTGTATATTATTCTCCATCACACACTCTATCACTTGCTTTCTCTGTGTCTATCTCTCTGTACTCACTCAGTCTGTATCACCCAATCTTTTCTCTATCTATCACTCACTCTCTATCCCTATCTATCAATCCCTTCCTCCCTCTATATTTCCCCCTCTCTCTCACTCTCTCACTCCCCTTCTCTCTCTGTCTTAGTCTCTAATTCCCCCCTCTCATACCCTCTCACTCTCTCTCTCTCTCATTTCCCCCTCTTTATATTCCCTCTCTTTCTCTCTCAGTCTTTCAAACCCCCTCTGTCTTTCTCACTCTCTCTCTATCACTCACCTTCTCTCTCTGCCGGGTGGTGCGGCCTGTGTCGTGGCCCCTCCTCCTCTGCCGCCTCGGCCTCCTCGCCCGTCTCCCTGCCGTTCCCGGCCCTGGCCTGCTCGGGCGCCACCGGGACCACCTGGGAAGCGAGCGAGGAGGCCGCGGAAGAGCCAGCCACAACACGGCCACACCTCCTGGTTCCTCGTGGCCCCGGGGCTGGCAGCCCCTCGACAACGCTGGAGGACGCCTAGAGGAAGCACAGGAGCCAGGAACGGCGCCGCCCCAAGATCCCTTATCCCGGAACAGCCCGGGGTGCCGAACTACAGTTCCCAGAAACCTCCGCGCGGAAGTTGCCCAGCGTGGCCTTTTGGGAAGTGTAGTTCGGCGCCCCAGAGCTGCTCCGAGATGGGGACGTGCGGGCGCCGCCGTTCCTGGCTCCTGTGCTTCCCTCTAAGCGCCCTGCAGCGTTGTCAGGGCTGCCAGCCCTGGGGCCGCGGCTGGACTCAGGAGGTGTGGGCGGTGTTGGCCGGCTCTTCCCGCGGCCTCCGCTAGCTCCGTGGTGCCCGGAGCGGGCCGAGGAACGGCAGGGCGACGGGCGAGGAGGGCGAGGAGGCAGAGGAGGAGGGGCGATGACACCAGCCGCAGCACCCGGGGAGGAGCGGTGCGCGGAGTCCGTTAGCCCCTGGATGGCGGGGGATGGGTTGGTGGGGGATGAAGTGCGCCTGCGCGACTGCTCTCCCTCTCGCCTGCGCCGCGCCAGTGTAGAATGGGATGCAATGGGCGGTTTTGGGGGCCGTTTTGGGGTGTTTAAAGGTAGGGAGGTTTTTTTGTGCCCCAAATGTTCCTACAGGCCGGTGGAAATGTGTTGGGTAGGTTTTGTGGTTGGGGGGCCTATAGTTTTCCCGTCCATAAGCGTCAAAAACGGACGGTCTCTTTTTATATATATAGATTACTGTTTTATTGTGTGATTGATATGTACATGAACCGCCCCGAGCCTGCCGGGAGGGGCGGAATATAAAATCGAATAAATAAATAAATAAATAAATAAAATAATTTTTAAAAAAGGATAAATATGAGCAGTGATAGTTGAGCATGTGTTGACATTCCTTTTCACCTTCTATTGCTTCATAGCGCATGGACACCCGTGATCGTGAACGACAGGTTGCCGTTTTATAGCAATACAAGGATCGATTCCACCTGTGGTCGAACTTCAGGCTCGCTGGGTCACAAGAGTGTTCAATGGTAAGCAACCTAAGCTGGTTAGCCAACCTCTACCGCACCCCCCCCCCCCCCCAACATCCTTTCATCCGCTCGTCCCCCTTAGGGCCCCGTATCCAGCTCCCCCGAAGTGGCCCCACTAGGTCCGCCACAGGAGTTTCCCTCTCGGCAGGCACTATGGATGCAGGCATGGGGGTAAACACAATAGCGGTAAACATTAAAATATTACATTAAAAACAGCAGTATTAACTAAACTAACATATGTGGCTAGACTGACTCAACATTTAAAGGCCTACTGAAATAGCCAGGTTTTTACATGCTTTCCGGAAGGTCGGAAGGTCGCGGAGTGACCTGACCTCCGGCGGCAAGGTATTCCAAAGTGTGGGGGCACTGATGGAGAATGCCCTTCTTCTTGTCGAGGTAAGACGATAGGCTTTGGCGCTCGGGATGAGAAGACCTTGATCCTTGGTTCTCAGTGATCTCGTGGGACAGTATGGGGGTCCCTCAGGTACACTGGCCCCAGACCATACAAGGCCTTGAAGGTCACAACCAGCACTTTGAAGGTGATCCGGAATTCAATAGGCAGCTAAGTGCAGTTCCTGCAACACAGGCGTAATGCGGTGGCCCACAGGCGTGCCTCTGAGCACGCGGGCTGCGGCGTTCTGCACTTAAGTTTCTGGGTCACCGACAGAGGTAGGCCAATGTAGAGGGCGTTAAAGTAGTCTAACTTTGAGATGACCGTCGCTTGGATCACCGTGGCCAGGTCGCGTCGGGACAGGTAGTGGGCCAGCCTCCGAGCCTGGCGAAGATGGAAGAACGCAGTTCGGCTAACCATGGAGACCTGAGTCTCCATAGAGAGCTGAGTGTCCAGGTGGACTCTGAGGCTTTTTACTGAAGGCGACGGGCATAAAGCCACGCTGTCCAGAGTCGGAAGCTGGAGTTCGCCACTGCCCGGGCGAACTAGCCAAAGGATCTGCATCTTCGCTGGATTCACCTTCAACCTACTGGCTCGCAGCCATCCAGTGACGGCCTCAAGGCAAAGATGGAAATTATCGGCTACGGAGTCAGGCCGGCCATCCATCCTCAGAATGAGCTGAGTGTCATCAGCGTACTGATTCCAATACAAATCTCATTTACACATCAAAGCAGAAAGGCTAAGATTACATTCAATAAAATACAGCTCTTCTTATGTGTGAACAATTTGGTGTTTTTTTTCATCTCCAGGGTCGTGTAAACTCCCGTCGGTAAACACAATGATATGGGAAGTTGCTCAACGGAAGGCGTCTCTTCTTAAAACGTATGTTATGTTTTGTATCCTGCGTGTGGTAGTGGGCATGTCGTCATATTAGTCTGTTGTAGCTAACTTAGGACCTTATCACATTAGGAAATACTCTTGTTTCTGAGATGTTTTCAGGACAATTTTGAACAGGTCCCATCACATGATGTTTGCCCCATTCCATCAGTATTCTGCCAAGAGGATTTTTCCGTTGCTGAAGTGCTTTTTTGTGCATGATAGGAAAATTTGTATGTATCCCATCATCAACTATACTTGTCATAGAGCAGGGGTCGGGAACCTATGGCTCGGGAGCCAGGTGTAGCTTTTTTCATGATTGCATCTGGCTCTCCAAAGCAGCCCGGGCCTCGGTTTCCCAGCATGCAGCCAGGCCCAGATTACCCATAAGGCCAACAAGGCCAAGGCCTATGGGCGTAGGCCTAGGGGGGCACCAAATCACGGTCCAAAAAACCTCCCCCTTTCTCTTCTTCCTTAGGCGCGGCGAGGAGAAAGAAGAGGCGGAGGGAAGCCGCCGTGCCTCTTCGCGAGCGCCGCCGCCTCTGCCTTCTCCGGCATGTTCCTGAGTGCCGCAGCAGCCGCCCCGTAGTTTCCCTTCCTTCCTCCTCCTCAGAGAAGGAAGGAAGGGAAACTACCGGGCGGCTGCTGCGGCACCCAGGAACATGTCGAAGGAGGCAGAGAGGACGCGGCACTCGGGAAGAGGCACGGCGGCTTCCCTCCATGTCTTCCTCCTCCTTGCTGCGCCCTCCTTCCTTAGGCGTGGCGAGAAGAAGGAAGAGGCGGAGGGAAGCCGCGCGGCGCCTCTTCCCGAGCGCCGCGGCCTCTATGCCTCCTCCGGCATGTTCCTGGGTGCCGCAGCAGTCACCCAGGAGTTTTCCTTCCTCCTCCAGCCTCCTGGAGAGGCTGCGGCGCTCGAGCCCTGCCGCGCATGCGCTGAAGCGGCCCCCGCACGTGCGCTGAAGCGACCCTGCCCCTGGGGGCGGGGTTCCAAAGTGTGGCCTAGGGCGCCACAAACTGTTAATCCGGGCCTGCATGCAGCAGAGAGGAGTGACGCAAATGCGCCGTGACTGCCACTTCCGTGCCACCATCACCACCTCTTCCTCATCCCCCGCTGTTCTCGGGGTCCTGCGCCCTCTTCACCGGGGATGGCAGAGCCCGGTGCCGCCGCCTCATCCTCGTCTTCCTCTTCGTCCTCCGCCACGGGCCTTGGGGGAGGTGGCGGAGGTGGGCCTGGCCCTGGCGCCGCAGACCCGGCCTCACTACCCCTGGCGGACACCCAGCTCATCGCCCTCATTGTCGGGCAGCTCAAGAGCCACGGCCTCTTTGATGCCTTCCGGAGGGACTGCCTCGCCAACGTTGACACCAAGGTTCGCCTTGGCCCCGCGCCCTCTTCCCCCTTCCTTTATTCCTTCCTTTCTCTTCCTTTCTTTTCCCCTATTTTTCTTTCTTTTTCCTTTTTTCTCCCTCTCCCCACCTTCTTTCCTCCCTCCCTCTTCGTTCCTTCCTTCCTCTTCCATTCTTTCCTTCTCTCCTTCCTTTTCCCTCCCTCTTTCCCCTTCTTCTTTCCTCCATTCTCCCTCTTCCTTCCTTCCTCTTCCTTTCTTTCTCCCCTTCACCCTTTCCTTCTCTCCTTCCTTTTCCCTCCTCTCCCCTTCCTTCATTCCTCCATTCTCCCTCTTCTTTTCTTTCCCTTCACCCTTTCATTCTCCTCTTCCTTTTCTCTCCCTCTCCTCTTCCTTCTTTCATCCATTCTCACTCTTCCTTCCTCTTCCTCTTTTCCTTTCTCCCCTTCACCCTTTCCTTCTCTCCTTTCTTTTCCCTTCATCTCTCCCCTTCCTTCTTTCCTCCATTCTCCCTCCTTCTTCCTTCCTCTTCTATTCTTTTCCTCCTAGTCTTCCTTTCCTTCACCTTCCTTTCTTTTCACTTCCCTCTCTCCCCTTCTTTCTTTTCCTGTCATTATTTTACTTTTTCCTCACTCCCTTTCCTTTCTTTTCCCCACCCTTTCCTTTCCTCCCCATTTCCTTCTTTCTTTTCCCCTCCTTGTCTCTCTCCTGCTTTTCTTTTCTTCCTTTTCCATAGTTCGTTCTTTTTTTCTTTCTTCCTCTTCCCCTCCCTCCTTTATTTCCTCTTTCTTTCTTTCTTTTTTTCTTTCTTTCTTTCTTTACCCCTTCCTTCCTTCCATCTTCTCTTCCTTCCCAGAGTCCTGAGCGTGCCTTTTGCAGAGCCAGGTCCGAAGTGTCCCGTCATTCTGCCGGGGGAATCCTTTCCTCATAGTATGTATGTATATACTCACATTTAGTTGGATTCAGTCTTAAAATATATTATATGGCTCTCACTCTGGCCCGGATCATTACCTTTTGCCACCCTAGGCTACAGTTCGGAATTACGCTCCCCCCCCCCAATTGGCTGCCGCGGCGGTGGCAGCCAATCGGGAGCACCCGAGACGGTGCTTAGCTGCTAAGCGCCGCCCCGGGCAACCCCCATTGGCTGCTGCCGCCGCGATAGCTTTTCCTGCTTCTGCTAAGATAGCGTGGCGGCGGCAGACAATCGGAGGCGCCCAAGGCGGTGCTTAGCTCCTAAGCCATTTTGAAGAAAAAAATTTAATTAAAAAATCAAATAATATTTTTTGTTTTTAATTGGGGGGTCCGGATTTGCCGCCCCCCTCATGGCTGCCGCCCTAGGCCATGGCCTAGGGTGGCCTTATGGATGATCCGGGCCTGCTCTCACTGAAATAAATTTCCAAATATTTTGCTTTCATGGCTCTCTGAGTCAAAAAGGTTCCCGACCCCTGCCATAGAGTGACGTAGGGGGTGTTCTGAATGGATCGGCAGGAGCCAGCCTTCTATGGTGTGATGAGACAACGCACAGTATTTTCAAATTATAAGAATCATAATAATCAGGTGTGATGAGGAGAGTATGCGTCCTGTCTCAATACAGTATGTATCCAGTCGTAAATAAAATATGAGATGCATACTGATATAAATGGATTATCGCCCAGTGTGATAAGATCCTTAATGGAGATTCTTGAGTAGTGTTGCCATACTTCCTGGATAACCAGCACTTATCCGGATTCTATGTATGCCACTCATACTTGCTTGAACCATCGTTTGGCCCATATTCTGTGCCAGTGTTTCTCAACCTTCGTAATGCTGCGACCCCTTAATACAGTTCCTCATGTTGTGGTGACCCCTAACCATGACATTATTTTCATTGCTACTTCATAACTGTATTGGGGGGTGTTTTTGTCATTTGGAAGTTGTAGTTGCTGAGATGTATAGTTCACCTACAATCAAAGAGCATTCTCAACTCACCAATGATGGAATTGAACCAAACTTGGAACACAAAACTCCCATGGCCAACAGCAAATACTGGAAGGGTTTGGTAGACATTGACCTTGAGTTTGGGAGTTGTAGTTCACCTACATCCAGAGAGCACTATAGACTCAACAATGATGGATCTGGACCACACTTGACACGAATTCTCAATATACCCAAATGTGAACACTGGTGGAGTTTGGGGAAAATAGGTCTTGACATTTGGGAGTTGTAGTTGCTGGGATTTATAGTTCATCTACACCCAAAGAGCCCCTTGCACCCTACCAATGATAGAATTGGGTCAAAATTCCTACACAGAACCCTCATGCCTTGAAGGAACTAGCTGACACTCCATCCCACCTCACACACTCTCCTTCACCCACACATGTGCATCGTGCAGCCATGCGCCAAGCACGTCTGCTCTCCCCTCCCCACTTGGCAACACTGTAGAAGCAAAGCACCAGCGCCACCTAGTGTTCACCACCAGAACTTGAGCAACACTGTAGAAGCAAAGCACCAGCGCCGCCTAGTATTCACCACCAGAACTTTAGCAACACTGTAGAAGCAAAGCACCAACGCCACCTAGTGTTCACCACCAGAACACTTTAGCACCAAGCAACTGTGTTAGAAGCAACACAAAGCACCAGCGCCGCCTAGTGTTCACCACCAGAACTTTAGCAACACTGTAGAAGCAAAGCACCAGCACCACCTAGTGTTCACCACCAGAACTTTAGCAACACTGTAGAAGCAAAGCACCAACGCCACCTAGTGTTCACCACCAGAACTTTAGCAACACTGTAGAAGCAAAGCACCAGTGCCACCTAGTGTTCACCACCAGAACTTTAGCAACACTGTAGAAGCAAAGCACCAGCGCCACCTAGTGTTCACCACCAGAACTTTAGCAACACTGTAGAAGCAAAGCACCAGCACCACCAGTGCAGAACTTTAGCAACCTAGTGTTCACCACCAGAACTTTAGCAACACTGTAGAAGCAAAGCACCAGCGCCACCTAGTGTTCACCAACAGAACTTTAGCAACACTGCAGAAACAAAGCACCAGCGCCACCTAGTGTTCACCACCAGAACTTTAGCAACACTGTAGAAGCAAAGCACCAGCGCCACCTAGTGTTCACCACCAGAACTTTAGCAACACTGTGAAGCAGAAAGCACCAGTGCCAAGCAAAGCACCAGCAGTGCCACCTAGTGTTCACCACCAGAACTTTAGCAACACTGTAGAAGCAAAGCACCAGCACCCCCTAGTGTTCACCACCAGAACTTGAGCAACACTGTAGAAGCAAAGCACCAGTGCCACCTAGTGTTCACCACCAGAACTTTAGCAACACTGTAGAAGCAAAGCACCAGCGCCGCCTAGTATTCACCACCAGAACTTTAGCAACACTGTAGAAGCAAAGCACCAGCACCACCTAGTGTTCACCACCAGAACTTTAGCAACACTGTAGAAGCAAAGCACCAGCGCCACCTAGTGTTCACCACCAGAACTTTAGTTTTGTAAGTACTTTAGAACCATTTAGAACCATGATAGCCCAGGCCTAATACATACATATCTCTGACAACAGTACCTTGGCAAATATAGGCCCTTCAGGAGGTATTTCAATTTTTCTCTCTGCTATATCCTAACTCAAGAGAGGGTCCTCTATTAATTTACTTTTCCCCGGCTCCTTCACATGTTCAGTAACAAATACCTGAATAATCCTGCTGATGTCTGCGCTGAGCTTTATGACTAAACATGAATGGGATTGCTTGAAAGCTTGATGGTGTTTCCATTTCTTCCCTATTGTAGGGGATTTCCCATGGAAAAGGCCTGTGCCAAGGCAGGCTTTGTCGCCTACATGGATGAAATTGCTTCTTGTGTCGGGGTGAAGCCTAACTTGCTGTTGCTCTTCCTATTGGACCCCCAGCTGGCCTTGAGAATTCTTTGTGGACCCTGCACTTCTTATCAGTTCCGTCTGACCGGACCCGGGAAATGGGACCAAGCCAGAAACACAATCCTGACAGAGTGGGACCGAGTCCTGAAGCCCTTGAAGACGACAGCCGACCATAATCCCAAAGACTCCACGGCTTCCTTCTGGTTTATGGTGCTTGGCTTTTCGTTCCTTGGGGCTTCTTTGGCCATTTTGAAATACTCATCACATTCGTGACTACCTAGGACGGGAGAGTCGCCCTTTCCACATGACATGGGTCTCTGGCTTTCATTGTACTGATTCGGTAGAGAGCCATTAATACATCTTCAAAACAAAAAGAAGACAATCAGACGTTGGAAATGTTTAAAACAAGAGACACGCAATCCTGCGCAGTGGTCAAGCGGTCAAGCGTCCAGACCAAACAAAAATTTCAAAATGACATATTTTCAAGTAAGTTGTGAAACAAGACTGGGAAGCATACCATGATTTAAATCTGGCTTGATTATTACTCATCCCTTTTAAGAAACAGATTATTCAACAGCAATTATATCCTTAAATAAAAAAAAAGAAAAGAAATGTCTCAAATGTAGTCTTAAAAATTAGGTTTTTTTAAATTGACCACAGCAAACTTATAAAGTACAACACGTCCCCCTATTTCACGCGGGAATTCTGGAGAACAGGGGGGTGTTAATCTGGGCCAAACTTTAAGCCGAGGGCCAGTTCAGAGTCAAGCCCAGATTAACACCTTTTTGCGCCCTAGGCCACACTTTGGAATTACACCCCCTTTAAGCCAACCTCTTACACCCCCCCCCCACACACACACGCACCACTCAGACCCACACTTGGCTGGCTTTGGCCATGGTGCCTCCGGAGCAGAAGGGAAAGGCGAGTAGGCACCATCCCGCCACCTCCAAGGTCCCCATGCATTCCCACCGGCTGAAGGTCTCCTCGGGAGTCGGGAGGCTTGGGGGGAGCGCAGCGGGTGCAAAGTCGCTCCAAAGGCACCATGAGAGAGAGAGAGAGAGCAAGAGATAAAGAGCAAGAGAGAGAGCAAGAGATAAAGAGCGAGTGAGAGAGAGAGAGAGCAAGAAAGAGATAAAGAGAGAGAGCAAGAGAGAGAGAGCAAGAGAGCGTAAGAGAGCAAGAGAGAGAGCAAGAGAGAGATAGAGAGAGAGCAAGAGAGAGAAAGAGAGCAAGAGAGAGAGAGAGAGAGAGAGAGA
>JARBWK010000005.1:165518527-165697754 GCA_030556195.1 Anolis apletophallus
TAAGCAAACCTGTGCATAAGTCCGTTCAGCAGTTCACCTCCCTGGGAAGCATCATCTCTTCAGACGCCAAGATTGACAAAGGGATAGATCACAGATTAGTGCATTTGGAAGGCTTCACAAAAGAGACTGGAGCAACAAGCACCTGAGGCAAAGCACCAAAATCACTGTGTACAGAGCTATCGTACTGTCTATTCTCCCCTATGGGTCTGAAACATGGCTCACCTATCGCCAACACCTACTGAAGCAGTAACTTTGAGTCCCAAAACTCCCAGGACACTCAGGCCACCGAACGTGCGAGCGCAAGGAAGAGATGACGCGACAATTTCTACTGCGATTCAGGAAACCAGCTTTATTGTATCACATCAGCTGATGGGTCCGTCCACCCAGTGCGGAAACGGGGCCGCTTGGCGAACAGAACCCCGAACTTTTCCAGTTTACAGGTTTTATACCATCAATGGAGTCAACATTTAGTCCCTCCCTTCTTCATGCACATTACTGGCTAGCATTCATGAACCCATTTTATCTTATCCAATTAAACAAAGCATTCTAGCATCTTACTCCTATTTGCTAAAAACTGTGGCGCAGTGTTAATTTCCATCATTGTTCCATGTTATTGCTCTATGAGCGGCGTGTTCTCAAATTGTTACATTTTTACTGAGCTTTCTCCTGGTTGTCTGCCAAGTGAAAGCTTTATTTGCCATGCGCGTCTCCTAACCAATCACTTATCTTGTAAACAAACGCACATGGGAACTGCTAGGCCAATCAGGACCGTATTCTTATCTAAAAGCACATGATGTTCTCTGACCAATCACAGCCTATGCCTGTACACCAATCAGAATGTATTATTCTCGTCATTATTACTGGCAAGCTATTTCTGTACTCTGCTACTTCTGTTCTATCCTTATGCATCACTCCCCTCTGACATTTCTCCTGCTGAGGTATCAATTTCTCCTTTACTACGACTCCTTGAACGCTTTCATCAGTGCTGTCTCCGCACAATCCTAAACGTACACTGGACCGACTATGTGACGAATGTTGCTGTCCTTGAGCAAGCAGGGATCACCAGCGTTGAGGCCATGCTATTGAGGACACAGCTGCGCTGGGCAGGACACGTCTCTAGGATGGAGGACCACCGCCTCCCAAAGATACTACTCTATGGTGAACTCGCCACGGGTCAGCGCAAGAGAGGCACCCCCAAAAAGAGATATAAGGACTCCCTGAAACAACATCTCAGACTCGACCAGATTGATCACCAAGAATGGTCCACCCTGGCCTCACATCGGGAGGCATGGAGACGCACTATCCACAATGCTGCGGCCTCTTTCGAGAAGACACGCCGAATGGGTCTCGAAGAGAAATGACAACGCAGAAAGAACCGCAACTTGGAAACAACATCACCCCAGCTTGCTAGGCCCCGTCAGATGAACCTTTGGTTGAAAGCAGGGGTAGGGAATCTGTGGCTCTTTTGATGATTGCATGTGGCTCACAACAGCCTAGGAACTGTGTGAGTGGAAGTCCAAAACACCTGAATCGAGGGCTGAAGTTGGCCCAGGCCCTGTCTATATGTTGGGCTTGGGGAAGACAGACCTGCACACGCAGCTCCCAACTCACGAGGAGGCCTCTCGCGCCTCCGCTCCCTCCCTCTGTCTCACCCGCACCTCTGCTCCCCGTCCCCCACACAAGCTTTGCGGCGCCTGACAACCCAGCGCACCCATTGGTTAATGCGTTCGTGAGGAAGCCGGCGGCCCCGGCCTCCCATTGGCCGGGTGCTCTTTGTATTCGTAGCAAGCAAGCATGCCCATTGGGCCATGCGCTCACGAGGAAGCCACCCATTGGTCAAGCGGTCTGTGTGTACGCATCCGCCTGCTCGCCATTCTGAGGAGAAAGGCCTAGAGGAAAGGGCCGTGGCCTAAAGCTTAGTTTTGCCCCGCTCCTCTGAGAAGAGCCTTAAACATGTAAACCAGGGACTATGAAAATAGTTAAAACTGCCAAAACCATTTGGATACACAACCTGAAGGTAATTCTACACAATATTGGGTTGTAGTGAGTTTTCTGGGCTGTATAGCCATGTTCCAGAAGCATTCTCTCCTGATGTTTCACCTGCCTGTATACTCACATTTAGTTGAATTCAGTCTTAAAATATATTATATATTATACTAGCTATACCCGGCATGCGTTGCTGTGCCCTATTTTGGAGATGCGAGGAAGTCTGAGTATGTAAGGGTTGGAGTTGTTGTTAGTTATGGTGTTGTTGGGGTCATGGCTGTATTGTTGTGGGTTGTTTTGGTGGGTGGGATGTTGGAGTCCTGTGGAGTTGTTGGTGTGTGGTGTTGCTGGCGTTCTGCATAGCTTGTGGATATACAATGTTTTTTGTCTTTCCGTCTGCTGTGTTGATGTAGAGGTTGATGCGTGTGTGGGTGGGGTACTGAGCTGAGTCGTAGTCGGGAGAATCAAGTTAATGAAGCCTTACTGTCAATTCAGAGCGTAAACAGCATTCCATTAAGTGAGGCCTAGTCAGGGAAATTAAGTTAATGAAGCCTTACTGTCAATTTTGGGCGTGGTCTGTGGTTTGTAGGGGTGTAAATTTTCTGTGGGAAGTGAATTGGGTGTTTGTGTTTGTGCCTCAGCCCTTTGCCTTATCCTCCTCTGACAGTTTATTAGGGGTCGGAATGTTCATGTTGGCTGGCCAGTACAGGAGTTATGCAAATCCGCCCTTATTGGCAGCCAATCATGTTGTCAGAATGTAGAGGCTGGGAGAGTCGTTGGCAGCCCCGGAGGATGCTGGGAAATGTAGGTTTTTTACTCGTTGTTTTGGGGGCCTTTTAGGTTTTGGGGAAAGTTTCTTTGCTACAAACGTACCTTGTCTGAGGCCTATTTCTGTTGGCAAGTTTGGTGTCTCTGCGTTGTAAGGTTTCTCTGTTTGGGACGGTTGTTCCATGACGACTCTTCCTTTATATATATAGATTTCTCTCACTGAAATAAATTTCCAAATATTTTGCTTTCAAGGCCCTCTGAGTCAAAAAGGTTCCTGACCCCTGGTTTAAAGGGTGAGGCCAGTTCTGTGCACGCTGTGCACCACCAGAAAAGTCAATTGCACAGGCTCGAAGGACACATCCAACTTCCTTAGTCATCAACGTGCTTGTAGAAAGCGTGGGATGAGTCCTTCCTGAATCTTCGTTTGCAAAGAAAAGAGAGAGAGAGAGAGATTTCGGACCAAAAAATGTAAATACGTTATCTTATATATTTGAGGTTTCTAAATTTCCATGCTCATGGTCCAATATTGTATACTCCACTTTAATTCTTTGTGATATATAATATATTTTTGAATACGCATATGGTTGGTGTGTGATATGTCATGGGTTTTTTTTTTACACCTTCTGCTTTTTTGCAGGGCAGCAAAAAGGGAATCATTTCCTGCTCAGAATTGGATTGCCTTGCCTCCTCAGACTCTTTTTCATCAGCGGTGAGGCCTTCGGTTCTGGAGGTAAGCACGCCCCCTTGGACTTGACTAATCCATCTGCTCTCACCCAGAGTACTGACTTTTCCATTTTCTGAACCCTGTTTCCCATTAGCTAATTGAATTTTTCATTTTTATTGGTCGTGATGATGATATCTGAAATAAGGGGACTCCCTGCTTGTTTCTGGGTTTGGCAAACTCGGCTTAATTAAGTTGTCTTGCTTTTATTATTATTTTTCCAAATTTTTTTATTGCAAATTTTAGTATTTTACACAAACAACATATAAACATAAAATATTGACATACATAGGAAAAGGAAGTGGAAAAAGAGTGACTTCCGCTCTCGTTCCATGCCATTAGCGATAATTCTATTTATTTATTTATTTATTTATTTATTTATTCAGGCTTCTATGCCGCCGACTCCCGGAGGCTCGCGGCGGCTCACAGAGCCAAAGGCACAGTAAAAACAAAACAATAACAACAATAAAAACAATAAAAACAGTTAAAATAGCAATGGTAGCAGGAACAACAACACAGTTCAGCAATAGCATACTTAAAGATACACGGGCCTACTCGCCAAAGGCCTGCTTGAACAGATGGGTTTTGCATGCCCGTCTAAACGGGAGCAGGTCCCTCAAGGCCCTGGTTTCGGCCGGGAGGGCGTTCCACAGCGTGGGAGCTATGACAGAGAACGCCCTCCGGCGAGTGGATGTTAGGGCGTGCCAACTTTGTCGATGGTATCTCCAGGAAGTTAGCATCCTCGGACCGTAGTGATCTCGAAGGGCAATATGGAGTGAGACGGTCCCTCAGGTACGCTGGCCCCAGGCCGTGCAAGGCCTTAAAGGTAAGAACCAACACTTTGAAGGCGATCCGGTGCTTAATTGGCAGCCAGTGCAGATCCTGCAAAACAGGTGTTATGTGGGTGCCAGCTGGCGTGCCAGACAGGAGCCGGGCGGCAGTGTTCTGCACTAGCCTGAGCTTCCGGGTCACCGACAGAGGAAGGCCAACGTAGAGCGCGTTGCAGTAATCCAGCCTTGAGATGACTGTGGCTTGGATCACCGTGGCCAGATAGTTCCGGGAGAGATAGGGGGCCAGCCTCCTTGCCTGTCGCAGATGAAAAAAAGCGATCTTGCTGACTGCAGAGACCTGGGCCTTCATGGTCAGCTGGGAGTCCAAATGGACCCCAGGCTCTTTACGGAAGGCGATGGGCATAACACCGCACCGTCCAGGCTCGGAAGCTGGACATTAACATCACCCGGGCGACCCAGCCACAAGATCTCCGTCTTCGCCGGATTCACCCTCAACCTACGGGCTCGCAGCCATCCAGTAATGGCTTCGAGGCAGTGTTGGAAATTATCGGGGACAGAACCCGGCCTGCCCTCCATCCTCAGAATGAGCTGGGTGTCGTCAGCGTGCTGGTGACACTCCAGCCCATAACTCCGCACCAGCTGTGCAAGCGGCTGCATGTAGATGTTAAATAACAGAGGGGAGAGAATGGCCCCTGGGGACCCCACAGAGTAGTGGGGAGCCCTCGGAGACCACCTCGCCCCTCCTCACACGCTGAGACCGCTGGTGGAGGAAGGAGGTCAGCCATTTAAGGGCTGTCCCCCTCACTCCAGCCACGGCCAGGCGGTGGATCAATAGATTGTGGTCGACCGTGTCAAACGCTGCCGTGAGGTCCAATAACACGAGCAGCGCAGACCAGCCTTGGTCGAGCTGGCAAGTCTTTTACCATTGAGCATCCCTTATGCTCTTATTTGTATATTTTGATAATCATATTTATCATATTATCCATTCCAGTCTATAATTCAGTCTGTATTTCTAACAAAATCAACTACATCTGTCCAGTCTGTTCTAATGTTCCCCTTGCCATTATTCCGTCCAAGCCAGAAGGTGAGTTCGTCCATCTCTCTAATTTCTAATATCTTCTCAATCCATTGATCCTTTGTTGGTAGGAGATTGGTTTTCCACATTTTTGCAAACAAAATCCTCGCAGCCGTAGACAAGAAGATAAAGAGTTTTTCCATATTATCGTTGTTAACATTTTCTTTATCTATGATTCCAAGTAGGTATAATTCCGGTTTCATCTGGAATTCTACCTTGAAAATTTCCTTGCACTCTTTATGAATTAATTTCCAATATTCCTTAGTTTTGGGGCAAGTCCACCACATGTGGAAAAAAGAGCCTTCTTCTCACATTTCCAGCACGTATTCTCCACATTTTTATACATTATGCTTAATTTTTGGGGGGTAATGTACCACCGATGGATCATTTTAAGCCAATTTTCTTTTAGATCAGTTGCATATGTAATTTTGAGCTGCTTTGTCCATAGCCTTTCCCATTCCTTTAGGTGAATGGGTCTTCCAATGTTCTGTGCCCATTTAACCATGGATTGTTTAATTACTTCCTCCTCTGTTGCCCAGTTCAGAAGCATGGAGTATGTTTTAGATATAGTTTTCTTTTCATTTTTAAGAATTCTGTCCCATGGTCCATCCGCAACTGTAGCACAGCAGTTCTCGTTTGTGCCTGGAGGGCAGGGAATAGGTCCTGGGGTTCCATTAGCATTAGGGCCTGCAGCAACAGACGTGGATTCAGAGGATGAGCTAGATGACTGGGGTGAAGCACAGGGCCCTTCGGATGGGCCTCAGTCGCCTACAGAGAGCTTGGCATGGGATGAGATGATGTTTGGGCCTAGCACAGATTCCGATCACCAGGTGGAGATGGGAAGCAGCGAAGGGAGTTATGAACACCCGGGGGGGAGGAATTCCCAAGAGCGTGATAATGTAAACATGGAAGAAGCCGAATGGGAAAGTGCAAGGGAGGAAAGTTCTCAGGAAGATAGCGACACAGCTGTTGAGAGGCAAGGTCGCTCCTTCGATAGGAGACGAGACATTGAGTCTTCTCGGAGGGCTTGGTCTAGGGTCCTAGACCGACCGAGGTCCGTGAGCAGAGATTGGAGACGGAGAAGCCTAGAGCGTCGCGGACCTCGGCCGAAGGATTAAGTACAGGAGCCGTGGGAGCGCATCCTCAGTTCTCCGGCCACGTCGTACCTGTACTGGCGAGACGGAGTAGGACCACAGGCGGTGGTCACCACGCATTGCCTTGCTTTACCTTGTCTTGTTCCTGATTCGCATTGGTTTGCGAAGCCTTGCTCTGTTCCTGATTCGCATTGGATTGCGAAGCCCTGCTAAGCTTTGGATTATTTGTTACCTTTTGGACATTGTTACTCTAAGCCTTTTGGATACTCTTTTGGACACTCTTTTTATACTGGACTATATTCGTAAGCTGTTTTTATACTCAATAAAGTAGTTAGCCTCTAGTACGTCTCCGTGTGTGTGTTTAAGGGGCCGGTAAGTCCGTGATTGTGACAGCAACACTGAATCCATTGGCCTTGTCTTTGTTAAAGCTTTCCCTCGTCTGGAAATAATGTAACCATAGCACATTAGGATACATTTTGGCGATTTCATCATGCGTTTTCATAATAGGTGCACCTCACTTTTGTACCATTCTGTCCAACCTAGTAGCCTTCTCTGATTGGCTTCTAGAGGTGACAGCATACAATGGTGTCGTGATATACATAAAGTCTTTGTATTTCAACCAGATTTTCAATAAAGAGGATCGAATAAAATGGTTCCCAATTTTTTTTTTCTGTTTTGGCCCCTCCATACCAAAGATAGGAGTGCCATCCTTTTCGCAAATCAAAACCCTCTAATGTTAAATGTGAACTTTTTGATAGCAGCCTCCAGGCCTTGACCCACGACAAAGCACATGCATTATAATACAGTTTTAACTCCGGGAGGCTGAAGCCTCCTTTTTCTTTATGCATGACCATAGTGTTATGCTTTATTCTTGGTTTTTTGCCTTTCCATACAAAGTTCGCCAGGTCCTTTTTCCATTTATTAAAAATCTCCATATTTCTTATTATAGGCAGATTCTGGAATAAATATAACATCTTGTCTTGCTTCTAGATGCCAACTCTTATCTGGAAAATGATCAAGAAGTATCGATACAACATTCACCTTCTGTGACATAGCACGGTATTCCAGCGCAAGCGGGACTTGAAGGCGGTGATTTGGCCAGGCGCACGCGGTGTCTCCAGATGGCTCAGTACAGAAGACAATGCTGGCAGAAGGTGTTATACAAGAGGCAGCCGTTTCCCGATAACTATGTGGACCGAAGCTTTCTCGAGAAGCTGCGCAAAAATGTCCATGCACGTAAATACCAGTACTGGTCAGTGGTATTTGAATCCGGACTGGTGATACAGCAGCTGTGCAGTGTGTGTGTCTTTGTTGTCATCTGGTGGTACATGGATGTGGGGCTGCTTGCTCCCCAGTGGTTGTTTGGCGCTGGATTGATCTCTTCACTCATCGGCTATGTCCTCTTTGATGCAGTTGAATCAGGAATAGGGCAAAGCCAGAGCGAGCAGTCGCAGTGGGCCGATCTGAAGAACGCTGTCGTATTTGTGGCTTTCACCTATGGCTTCTCTCCAGTGCTGAAGACTTTAACAGAGTCCATCAGCACGGATACGATTTACGCTATGTCCGCCCTTATGCTGCTAGGACACTTGGTCTTCTACGACTACGGAGCCAACGCGGCTATTGTGTCCAGCACACTGTCTCTCAACATGGCCATCTTTGCCTCTGTCTGTTTGGCCTCGCGGCTGCCTTGTTCCTTCCATGCCTTTGTCATGGTGACGTTTGCTATCCAGATATTTGCTCTGTGGCCTATGCTGCAGAAGAAGCTCAAAGCTCAGACTCCGCATGGCTATGTCGTAATCACCTTGCTCTTTGCGATGTCTGCCTTGATGGGGCTGCTGACCATCTCCAGCGTCGGTTCTGTCCTCTTTGCCCTCCTTCTGGCCTCCATCTCATGTTTGTGTCCTTACTGCCTCATTAGGCTGCAGTTGTTTAAAGATAACATCCATGGGCCATGGGATGAAGCCGAAATCAAGGAAGATCTTTCCAAATTCCTCATGTAGACCAGTGTTTTTCAACCTTTTTTGAGCCGCGGCACATTTATTACATTTACAAAATCCTGGGGCACACCACCAACCAAAATGACACAAAATGACACTCGAACACAGTAATACATATAGTTAATATGTTTTAAAATGTATTTATACACTCAGTGTGAAACCTGGGCCTGTTTCGATGAACACAACATAGATATCCTGGCAGGAATGGCAGAAAGACACAAACTTCCCACACAGAACTCCCATAACCAAGAGAAAATACTATAAGAGTTTGGTGGGCATTGACCTTGTAGTTCACCAAATCCAGAGAGCACTGTGGACTCAAACAATGTTGGATCAGGACCAAACTTGGCATGAATACTCAATATGCCCAAATGTGAACACAGATGGAGTTTGGGGGAAAATAGACCTTGACATTTGGGAGTTACAGTTTCTGGGATTTATTGTTAACACACAATCAAAGAGCATCCTGAACTCTTGCAACAATGAAATTGAACCAAACTTGGCATATTGAACTCTCATTACCAACAGAAAGTACTGAAAGGGTTTGCTTGGGAATTGACCTTGAGTTTGGAAGTTGTAGTTCACCAACACCCAGAGAGCACTGTGGACTCAAACAATGTTATCTTATGTTGTTGTTTGTTTTCTATCCAGAATCACAATGTTGGAAGGAGGCTCACCACTTTAAGGTCCCTCAAACAGGCATGGGAAAACTTCGGCCCTCTGGGTGCTTTGGATTCCAACTCCCACCATTCCTCACAGCCTGAGGCCCTTTCCTGCTTACGTGGCTGAGGGGGGAAAGGAAAAGGGCCTGAGGCTGCTAGGAATGGTGGGAGTTGGAGTCCAAAACACCTGGAAGGTCCAAGTTTGCCCGTGCCAGCTTTTGACAGAGACCTCTTCCTCCCCCTTCCCCTTCTTCCCCCTCCTGCCAAACACTTACTATTTCTTCTCCACTCGGGCTCCCTTCTTCAGGGGGGAAGACGTGACCCATGCGGGCACTACTGTGCAGACTCGCCCCACGTCTTCCTCCCCCCCCTCCCCTTCTGAACACGCTCAGGCTGCCCCCTCGGATCAAAATGGCAGCAGAAGCGTGAGCAAAGCGCGGCAAAGCGAGCAGAGCGAGGCTGGGAAGAAGGGAGCCAAAGTGGAGAAGAAAAAGTGTTTGGCAGGAGGGGGAAAGAAAGGGTCTTGGAAGTTCCAATTTCCCACGGCACACCTGACGATCGCTCACGGCACACTAGTGTGCCGTGGCACACTGGTTGGGAAACACTGATGTAGATCAAGCCAGTCCATTTTTGGTTATGTTCTTGATCATGTTCGGATTGCAGCACAATGTATTCTGGTTACAGTGCTGGACAATAAAGAGTCAATAACTTGTTTCGCTGTTCTTCTGAGTCTCTTAATTTTTGTGGGTTTAATTTTTTGGTTGGTTTTTATTTTTAGCTTTCTTTTACCCTTGTGTATGAGTTGAAAAATTTGTGGCAAAAATTGCCTCCCAAAACCTATGCCCAGACCACTTTTATTTATTTATTTATTTACTAGCTTGGGGACCCGTCGGTGCCCGGGTTATTTGAGGAAGGCATTGTGTGCCAAGGTTGGTTCCTATTAGATGTGTATGTGGCTTTCAGTGGTCTCAGGAACTTAGTGAAGGTGCTGCAAGTCCCATTGGCCATGGTCCACCCCCCTCCAAACACCACCAGGATGGAGAGTGGGTCATGGGGGCTCTGTGTGTCACATTTGGTCTTCATCTTTCTCTGGATGAGGGTCACAGCGGTCTCGGAAGGTGAGTGAAGGTATTTCAAGTCCCATCATCTGTGGTCCATCCTCCTTGAAACAGCACCAGGGTGTAGAGTGGGTCAAGGGGGCTCTGTGTGCTACTTTTGGTCTGTATTGGTCATTGGGTGAGGGTCGCGTTATGAAGTGGGCCATTGGGCCCCTGTGTGCCAAGTTTGGTCCTGATCCGTCACTGCTGCGGGCCCCAGTGTCTGACTACCTGAGGCCTTTCCTTTTCCCTCTGAGTCACCTTAGAATGTTGGATTGTGGATGGCCAATCAGAGTCCTTTATGCAAATACCATTTCAGTGGCAACCAATCCTCTCTGGGGCCGTGGAATGTTGGAGTTCTGAGGCTGGCCAATCAGAGTCCTTTATGCAAATATTCCCTTAGTGGCAACCTATTGAAACGCTATCGTATATTCCTTGGCACCTCCACACCTCCCAGAAAATGAACATTCCATTTCCAACGGAAAATACTGTCATTTGGCTAACTCAAGCATTCAGTTGCATTCTCTTTTGCTGGCCAATCAGAGTCCTTTATGCAAATTGTCTCTCAGTGGCAACCAATGCCCTCTGTCTGGTGCCTTGAGTGTTGGAGTTCTGAGGCTAGCCAATCAGTGTCCTTTATGCAAATAATCCCACAGTGGCACCCAATCGAAACGCTGGCACATATTCCTTCCTCCGCACCACTGCACCGCCAGAGACCACACAGCAGTCAAAACAGTGGGTTTCTCGGGATGAAGCGGTGCCAAAGGAGGCCAAGGTGGGTTTCTCAGCCAATAAAGTCATGGCGACCGTTTTTTGGGATGCACCCTGTATAATCCACACTGACTACCTTCAAAACAATCCATGGCGAATATTACGCCAACTTATTGGGCCGATTTAATGAGGATTTGAAAAAAAAAAAACACGACTGCATTTGACCAAGAAAAAAGTTCTTTTGCACCAGGACAAGGCAATGGTGCACACATGTGCACTTTCCATGGCAACAATCCATGAATTGGGATACGAATTGCTCCCTCATCCGCCCTAGTCTCCGGATTTAGCCCCGAGTGACTATTTCTTGCTTCCAAACCTGAAGAAATGGCTCAGCGGAAAGAGATTTGACTCCAACAATGGAATCACCTCACAAACAAATGCCTGTTTTGATGACCTCGGCAAGTCTTATTTTTTGGAAGGGATAAAAAATTGGAGAAATGTTGGACAAAATGTATAGAGCTCAAAGGAGACGACGTCGGAAAATAAAATGAGTTTTTATCCAAAAGCCTGTGTTTCATTCAAAAAGTCACGGACTTATTGACCTGCCCTCGTATTAAGAATTGTGGGAGCTGAAGTCCAAAACACCTGGCGGACCAAAGGTTGGAAACTCCTGCCCTAGAACAGGGGTGCCCACACTTTTTCATCATGCGAGCTACTATATGAACAATCAAGTTGAAAAGATCACCTGTTGTGCATGTGAGTGTGCGCGCGCATGCGCACGCACACGCTCTTACTGCAGCCTCCCGTCCGCACGAGGCTTCTTTCTTGCCTGTCCACAAACTCGCCGCCGTGTGCACCCGGGAAGGGGATCCTCCTTGCCTGCACGCACACTCTCTCTTAATGTCTTCATTGCCTTCCTCCTTCCTGCTGCGTGCTTTCGCGAAGCAGGAAGTCCCCATCCCGTCCTGCTTCTTGCGTGCAAAGCAGGCCCCTCCCACACACACAGCAAGAGGGTATTTATAGGCGCACTCGCCAGCGCCCCGCCCAGATATGGCTTCGGCAGCGGCTCGTAAGGCGCAGGGCTGGGA
This sequence comes from Anolis apletophallus, assembly GCA_030556195.1. Lineage (NCBI taxonomy): Eukaryota > Metazoa > Chordata > Lepidosauria > Squamata > Anolidae > Anolis > Anolis apletophallus. The sequence continues at coordinate 165,530,518 of JARBWK010000005.1, forward strand.
AGAGGGGCCGCCTGGCTGCTGCCTGGGCCGGGAAACTCAACCGAGAGAGAGACCCACGTGAGGCTGGAGCCTCCCCACGGCAGCCTCCCCCCCTCCGGATTTCTTTCTTCTCTCCTTGGCTCTCTCTCTCACAGACACACACACATTCCCTCCATCCCTCCCACAGCCTCGCATCCTATCCGTGCGCGTGTCTTCGCCTTGCTCCCCCACCAGCAACCAATGGGCGGTCATGTCACCACACCGTGCATGGCATGACGAGTGCCAGGGCCCACCCACTAAAGCCTCATTTTGGCAAAAGAAGCCTCGCAAAGGCGAAGGCGGGAGCGCACGTGCAGCGCATGGCAGGAGCCCGCCATCCAGCTGGTGAGGCCCAAAGATCACCTGGAAGAGGGCTGAAGATCACCTAGGTGCTCCCGATCACCATAATGAGCACCCCTGCCCTAGAATCTTCCTCAATCACTACCGACTAATTTTCCCCATCACCACTAGGAGGCGGTGTTGCTTGTGCACAGAATTGTTTAATTCTTTTCCCAATCCTCCAGATATTTTTAATTAAAAATTTTGACAATAAATCACACACACACACAAAGCAACAGGTACCGTGCATAACCATATACTTTGACAACAATTGTATAACATATATATATATATATATATATATATAATTTGTACCTATAAGTCTAAAACTACCAACATATATATAAAAGTGGATTTCCAGATTCTCTTTTGTCGGGTTCTCTATCAATGTAATCTTTTTCCTTCCACTTTATATCCAGCAAATTGTTTACTTCTGTTTGTTTTAACATTTACAAGGGAACGTCCCAATATTTTACGTCTCCAAACCCGTCAGTAAAGTCTTTTCCTTTCCCTCTGATAGATTGATAAAAAGGAATGCGTCCACTGACTTAACTTTCAACAACATGGTTAATTTGTTCATTTCTGTTATTTCCCACGTCTTGACTGGCGGGTCTTCTACAGTTATTATCTCTGTTGTTTTCCATTTTTTGAGCATATAAAATTCTTGCTGCTGTTAACATGGGCCACAATTTTCTCTCATGTTCCTTTTTTTATTTCATTGTTAGTTCCTGATTAGTTCCTGCGATTGCAGAAGATCTTCTCCCGGAAAGCCAGTGCGGCTTCAGAGCTAACAGGAGCCCCACAGATGTGGTTTTTGCCCTTAGACAACTGCAAGAGAAATGTCGGGAGCAGAACAAAGGGACTCTACGTCACGTTTGTCGACCTCACCAAAGCCTTCGACACTGTGAGCCGAAAAAGTCTGTGACATAAGAACATAAGAACATAAGAAGAGCCATGCTGAATCGGGCCTCAGCCCATCTAGTCCAGCATTCTGTATCACACAGTGGCCCACTAGTTGTACACGGGGATCTCGAGCAGAAAGGAGGGCAGAACCCTGACCTGCTCCCGACCCCCCACAACCAGTACCCGGGGAAATCCTGCCTACCTCAACATAAGAACATAAGAAGAGCCATGCTGAATCGGGCCTCAGCCCATCTAGTCCAGCATTCTGTGTCACACAATGGCCCACTAGTTTAATGTGGGATCTCGATGAGAAAGGTGGGCAGAATCCTCACCTGAATAAACCCCCCACAACCAGTACCAGGAAAGGCCTGCCTGCCTCCATCACCACAGAGGTGGCACTTGGATGTCCATTTCAGTAACTACTGATTCCCTTGGTATCCATGAACCTGTCTAATCCTGCCTTGAAGCTGTCCAGGCTGACCGCTGTCACAACCTCCTCTGGAAGTGAGTTCCATAACCCAATGACCCTCTGGGTGAAGAAATATTTCCCTTTATTAGTCCTAACTTTCCTACCTTGGAGCTTCAGGGAGTGCCCCCTAGTCCTAGTGTTGTATGACAGAGGAAATATTTTTTCTCTATTCACCCTTTCTATCCCATGCATGATTTTATACACTTCGATCAAGTCACTTCTTAGTCGCCGTCTTTCAAGGCTGAAAAGACCAAGGCGTTGCAACCTGGTTTCATAAGGAGCCGCTCCATCCCTTGGATCATTCTTGTTGCCCTTTTCTGTACCTTTTCCAGTTCCGTTATATCCTTCTTGAGGTGCGGAGACCAGAATTGTACACAGTACTCCAGATGTGGCCTCACCATAGATTTGTAGAGAAGCAATACAACATTTGCCGACCTATTTTCGATTCCCTTCCTGATCATGCCAAGCATAGAATTTGCTTTTTCACTGCTGCTGCGCACTGGGTTGACATCTTCATTGAGCTGTCCACCAAAACCCCAAGATCCCTTTCCTGGTTTGTCTCAGAAAGCTTTGATCCCATCAGTTGATAAGTGTATTTGGGGTTCTTTGCCCCGATGTGCATGACTTTACACTTGTTTAGGTTAAAATGCATTTGCCACTTTGTTGCCCATTCACTCAATTTCGAGAGATCTTTCTGGAGCTCTTTACAGTCAGTTTCATTTTTAACTACCCTGAACAGTTTAGTGTCATCTGCAAACTTTGCTCCCTCACAATTCACTCCTACATCCAGGTCATTAATGAATAAATTAAAAAGTAACGGACCCAAAACTGAACCTTGGGGTACGCCACTTCTCACCTCTTTCCACCCAGAGAAGTGTCCGTTTATTACCACCCTTTGTTTCCTACAGTTTAGCCAGGTTCCAATCCAGGACAAGACCTGTCCCCTGATTCCATGGCTGAAGAGCTTGTTTAGGAGCCTTTGGGGAGGGACTTTGTCAAAAGCCTTTTGAAAGTCAAGGTAAACAATATCGACTGGGTCCCCTTTATCTATGTGTTTATTTACACCCTCAAAGAATTCTAACAAGTTAGTAAGACATGATTTGCCTTTGCAGAAACCATGTTGATTTTCCTTCAGCAATGCCTGTTCTTCTATGTGCTTAGTAATTTTTCTTTAATAATGGTTTCCATCACTTTGCCTGGAACTGAGGTTAGACTAACTGGCCTATAATTTCCTGGATCACCCCTGGATCCTTTCTTGAAGATCGGAGTTACATTTGCCTCCCTCCAGTCCTCGGGTACAGTGCCTGATCTTAGAGAAAGGTTATATATTTTGGCTAGAATTTCAGCAATTTCACACTTGAGTTCCTTAAGAACTCTGGGGTGGATGCCATCTGGCCCTGGTGATTTGTTGACATTTAGTTTAGTAAGGCATGTGAGAACATCCTCCTTGTTTATCTCTATCTGCTTTAATTCATTTAATTCCCTCCCTGAAAAAACTGACTCAGCTGCAGGCATATGTTGTCTGTCCTCCTGTGTGAAAACGGAGGCAAAGAAGTCGTTTAGCCGCTCAGCAATCTCCTTGTCTTCACTTATTGTCCCTTTCTGACCATTGTCGTCGAGTGGCCCAACTGCTTTTCTAGTTGGGTTCCTGCTTCTGATGTACTTAAAGAAGTTGTTGTTTTTTTAATATTCTTTGCTATGTGTGCCTCAAAATCTCTCTTGGCTTTCCTGACTGTTGCTTTGCATTTAGTTTGCCAGAGCTTGTGTTCCTTTCTGTTCTCCTGGTAGGAAGAGCCTTCCATTTCTTAAATGAGTTTTTCTTCTTTCCAATCACATCTTTTACTTCATTTGTAAGCCATACTGGTGTCCTTTTGGACTTTCCATGCCTCTTTATTGGAATGCATTTTAGTTCGGCCTGTTTTAAGGTATTTTTAAACAGTTTCCAAGCATTTTGGAGGGATTTGATTTTTTTTACTGCTCCTTTTAGTTTGTTCTTTACAATTTTTCTCATTTTGGTGAAATTCCCTTTGTGAAAGTTTAATGTCTCCGTGTTAGTTTTCACTGACAGTTTGCTATCCAAACTTACGTTGAAGGTTATTGTGTTGTGGTCACTGGTACCTATGGGCTCAGCTACAAGGACATCTCGAACGAGATCTTGTTCATTAGTTAGCACCAAGTCCAGGATCCCCTTTCCCCTGGTTGGTTCCATGACCATCTGCTCAAGGGAATAATCAGCTAGCATGTCGAGGAACCTTGTCTCTCTTTCATGCGTAGAACAAGAATTTGGCCAATCTATTTGGGGATAGTTGAAGTCCCCCATTATGACTAATGTATTTCTTTTTGAGGCCTGTTTAACTTCCTTTTCCAGATGGCAGTCTGCCTCTGGAGTTTGGTTGGGAGGGCGATAACAGATCCCTAATGCTAGATTAGTTTTTTGTCCTGGGACTTTTACCCACAATGTTTCTGTAGGTGAGTTTGAAGTTTCTTGAAGTTCTAATTCATGAGATTCTAGCTCTTCATTTATGTACAAGGCCACACCGCCACCGATTTTCCCTCTCCTGTCTTTCCTGTACAGTTTATAACCTGGAATCTTTGTGTCCCATTTGTTTTCCTCCGTCCACCAGGTTTCTGTTATGCCAATAATATCAATATTTTTTCTTTTGCCAAACATTCCAACTCCCCTATTTTTGTTCGAAGGCTTCTAGCGTTTGCGTACAGACATTTATATTTATTGCTCTGATGCCCTTTCAACTTTGGCTGTTTGTGAGAATTTGTAGAAGGCCTACCATGTCCTACCTCTCGACTATCTATCTTTTCTGTTGACTCAGCCGTTTGTGTGTAGATTTCATCCTCCATACTTGGCATTTCACCCTCTCGAACCGGAAGCTGCCCAGCTCCTGTCGACTTTCCCCTAGGAATCAGTTTAAAAGCTGCTCTGAAATCTTTTTAATATTAATCGCCAGCAGTCTGGTTCCATTTTGTTCAAATGTAACCCGTCCCTTTTGTACAGGTCTGGCTTTCCTGAAAATGCTCCCCAGTTCCTAACAAATCTAAACCCTTCCTCTCGACACCACTGCCTCATCCACGCATTGAAGCTCCTGAGCTCTGCCTGTCTGGCTGTCCCTGCGCGTGGAACCGGTAGCATTTCCGAGAATGCTACCTTTGAGGTCCTGGACCTTAATCTTCTACCTAGCAACCTAAATTTGGCTTCCAGGACCATCCGCTTAGCCTTCCCAATGTCATTGGTACCAACGTGTACCATGACCACTGGCTCCACCCCAGCACTATCTACCAGCCTATCTAGATGCCTCGTGATGTCCGCAACCTTTGCACCTGGCAGGCAATTTACCATGCGGTCATCACGTCCATCACGAACCCAGCTTTCTATGTTCCGGACAATCGAATCACCCACTACAAGAAGCCCACCTCCTACCACCCGTCGAGAAGTATCTTCGGTGCACGAAGATATGGGCACAGCCTCTGAGGAAGGGGTCTCAACTAAGGGAGCCGGTCCCTCTTCCTCAGACTGATGTTCTCCCTGCCCAAGACCCCCATTTTCCAAGGCAGCTGGAGGGGTGCTCAGCACGGAGTGGGATGCTCCTATTGCATCTCTGGGGATCTCACCCTCCAGCCTCACTTCCTCTCTGTGCTTCTCCAGGTCTGCTACCTTGGCTTCAAGGGAAGAAACACGTTCCCTGAGATCCTGGAACGTCTAGGACAGGGGTGCTCACACTTTTTCAGCATGGGAGCTACTCTTAAAGCAACCAAGTCCAAAAGATCTACCTCCCACTGCCGGCGTGCGGTCTTGCCACTGTGCGTGCTCCTGCTGCTGTTTTCCGCCCGCGCAGTGCTTCTTCCGCCTGCGGGGCATTGCAGGAAGGAGAAAGCACAAGGCGGGGCATCCAGAGGGAGCGCACCGCCCTGCCTGTCTCGCCGGCAACGGAGGCTGCACAGCTGCTTCTGGACGAGAGAGAGGCAGGGCGCTCCCTCCAGAGGCCCCGCCTCGTGCTTCCTTCTTCCTGCAATGCTCCGCAAGCGAAAGAAGCACCGCGAGACTGGAAGCCAGCAGCAGGAGCACGCGTGTATGCAGGGTTTGCACGCACATGGCAGGAGCGCCCCATCCGGCTGGTGAGGCCTGAAGATCACCTGGAAGAGGGCCGAAGATCTACTAGTAGCTCCCGAGCTACCTAATGAGCACCCCTGGTCTAGGATGTCCCCCCAAATTTCTCAAAATGATTATCCTGTTACATGAGGGCCAGCACCAGGCCCGGATCAGCTGATTGTGCCGCCCGAGGCCAGACTTTGGAAGCACCGCCCCAGCCCCAGGGGCGGGGCCGCTTGCAGGGGGCAGGGCCCTCCTTCCTCCTTACTTGACGATGCCAGAGAGGAGGGGCGGCGGCGAGGCGCTTAATCCCTAGGGAGGGGGGCGGCGTTGGCGAAGCTACAGATTCCATGAAGGCTGCGGGAACGGCGCGCTCCGAGGCGGCGTTGGCTTGGGCGGCTTCGGGACGAGAGTGAGAAGAGCCGAGGAGGAGCAGCGGCGGGCAGAGCCCTGCGCGAGCCTTGTCCTCCGCCTCGGCACCTCCTCCTCCGCTGCCGCCGCTTCTTCTGCTGCTGCTGCCGGGGCTCCTGCTGCTACCGCCGCCGCCGCCCAGGAGCAGCCGCACCAGAGAGGAGGAGCGCCAGAGAGGAGGAGCGGCGAGGCTTCTCCCCGCCCCTTCCTCCCTGGCGTGGCTTCACCACGCCAGAGAAGACAAGCGGCGAGGCTTCTCCCCTCCCCCTCCCCCTTGGCGTGGCTTCACCACACCAGGGAGGAGGGGCGGCGAGAAGCTGCTCTAGGGCCTATGGCGCTCTGCGGGCAGGCGCAGGTGCGCCAGGACATCAATTTCTTTTAAAAAAAACATTTTTTATTTTTTATTTTATTTTGAGGGTCCGGAACTAATGCCCCCCCCCCCCAGGCTGCAGCCCGAGGCCATGGCCTCGGGTGGCCTTGTGGGTAATCCGGGCCTGGCCAGCGCGGTCAAGTCAGATATGGCGATGCTCTCTCTGAGCCCTTTCTCATGACTAATGGAGTCAAACAAGGTTGTGTTCTTGCACCAACCCTATTTACAATCTTCTTCAGCATGATGCTCCAAAGGGCTACGGCAGACCTCGAAGAAGAAGAAGAAGATGGCATTTCTATACGCTATCGTACAGACGGCAGCTTGTTCAATTTAAGCCGCCTGAGAGCTCGCACTAAGACTCTAAACTATCTAGTCTGTGAGCTGCTTTTTGCTGACGATGCTGCCCTTGTCGCCCATTCAGAAGCAGCCCGGCAGCGCCTCACATCCTGCTTTGCAACAGCTGCAGAGCTGTTTGGGCTGGAAGTCAGCCTGAAGAAAAAGGAAGTCCTCTACCAGCCCGCACCACAGGAAGAACACCACCATCCACACGTCAGCATAGGCACTTCTGTGCTTAACTCCGTCCAGCAGTTCACCTCCCTGGGTAGCATCATCACTTCAGACGCCAAGATTGACAAAGAGATAGATCACAGATTAGCAAAAGCATAGGGTGCATTCAGAAGGCTTCACAAAAGAGTCTGGAGCAACAAGCACCTGAGGCAAAGCACCAACGCTCTCTAGGTGGGGTTGCCTATGAAAACTGCCCGGAAGCTGCAATTAGTCCAGCGCGTAGCAGCCAGACTACTTACGGGAGCGGGGTACAGGGAGCGCACGACTCCCCTGTTGTGCCGGCTCCACTGGCTGCCAATTAGCACAATTCAAAGTGCTGGTATTGACCTACAAAACCCTGTACGGTTCCGGCCCAGTTTACCTGTCCGAACGTATTCTCCCCTATGAAGCGTCAAGAGTGCTAAGATTACCTTGAGAGGCCCTGCTCTCGGTCCCACCACCTTCGCAGGCACGTCTGGTGGGGACGAGGGACAGGGCCTTTTCTGTGGTGGCCCCCCGGCTGTGGAATTCCCTCCCAAATGAAATTAGATCCGCCCCCTCCCTCCTGACTTTTAGGAAGCGGGTGAAAACGTGGCTGTGCAGTGAGGCCTTCGCAGAATGAAGGCGGAGATCGCGAAGCGAGTAAAGTCGCCAACTACTCGATACGGACCGAATCTATGGATTAAGTTGGACTTGATTTTACTTTGGCGAAAGGCTTTTAAAATCTATTTATTGTATTGTATTTTATTGTAAATTTATGATGCTTTTAGATTTTAAATGTTAGCCTTGAATACTTGCTGTTTGCAGGTCTGAGTCCCCCTTCGGAGGTGAGAAGGCCGCCGGGGTAAAAGAGATTTAAATAAATAAATAAATAAATAAATAAAAAATTCTGAATCGGCACCCCACTTCTTACATTAAGAAGAGAAAACGTGATAATCCTCAGTGTTTTCTGATTCCAGCAGTGAGGAAATATGTTTTGTGTGTAGCACAGCAGTTCTCGTTTGTGCCTGGAGGGCAGGGGACAGGGCCTGGGGTCCCATTAGCATTAGAACCGGCCGTGCTAGAACTGGATTCTGAGGATGAGCTAGATGACTGGGGCGCAGGGCAGCTTTCCCCGCAAGGGCCTCTTTCGCCCACAGAGAGCTTGGCCTGGGAAGAAATGTGTTTTGGTCCAAGGGATGATTCAGATCACCAGGTGCAGTCTGATAGTGATGCAGGGAGTTATGAACACCCGGGAGGGAGATCTTCCCAGGAGCCCCTGGAGGAAGATATGGAACAAAGCGCATGGGAACGGATAGGGAGGAAAGCTCTCAGAGAGATAGCAACACAGCTGCCGAAAGACAAGGTCGAACCTTTGATAGGAGACGGAGCATTGAGGCTAGTAGGAGGGATTGGTCCCGAGCCCTAGACCGGCCGAGGTCCGTCAGCAGAGATTGGAGACGAAGAAGCCTAGAGCGTCGGGGACCTCGGCCGAAGGATTAAGTATAGGATCCGTGGGAACGAATCCTCAGTTCTCCGGCCATGTCTTACCTGAATAGGTGTGAAGCGGAGTGGGACCACAAGCTTAGCCGTGGTCATCAAGCCTTGCCTTGCCTTGCCTTGCCTTGTATTACCTTGCCTTGTTTCCTGATCCGCATTGGTTGCGGAGCCTTGCCCTGTTTCCTGATCCGCATTGGTTTGCGGAGCCTTGCCTGGTTTCCTGATCCGCATCGGCTGCAGAGCCCTGCCAAGCCTTTTGCCTATTTTGCTACGTTATCTTGGACATTGTTACTTTGAACCTTTTGAACTATATCATATCACATTGAACTATATTCTTTGGAACTGTTTTTATACTCAATAAAGTAGTTAGCCTCCAGCACGGCTCTGTGTGTGTGATTAAGGGGCCCGCCAAGTCTGTGCATTGTGACATGTGTTGCTGCGGAAAGCTATGAGTGGGAGATAAGATGGCCATGTCCCAGTTTTGGCCAGTGAAAGAAAAAATTACATAAAACCAACCACTTGGTGAATGACTCATGCGGAAAGAATCCCTCTCTTTTTCTTAAGGAAAGCCCTTTGGGGGAAAAAAATGAGGAATATGAGCTGATCTTGTCTTCCTGGTCACAAGTAGCACCTGGCCAATCCTGACATCTAAAAGGCTGCGGCTAGACTAAAGCTGAGCTGCTACCTATGAATGCTGACGCATAAAAATAAACCTGAAACTATACGATATTGCAAGTATTGGGCTGTGAAGTTCTGGTTTTTTTCCTGTTGCTACCAAATGTGAACATTTCTGGTAATCTCACCACCTCCACCAAGTATAAGGATCTCCTCTCATCCCACTGCCAGACGCACCAACTGTGGGGTCCTCCTACATGTGTTAGAGTTCTGAAATGTTCACCACCAGGACTTTAGCAACACTGTAGAAGCAAAGCACCAGCGCCACCTAATGTTCACCACCAGAACTTTAGCAACACTGTAGAAGCAAAACACCAGCGCCACCTAGTGCTCACCACCAGAACTTTAGCAACACTGTAGAAGCAAAGCACCAGCGCCACCTACTGTACACCACCAGAACTTTAGAAACGCCGTAGAAGCAAAGCACCAGCACCTCCGAGTGTTCACCACCAGAACATTAGCAACACTGTAGAAGCAAAGCACCAGCGCCACCTAGTGTTCACCACCAGAACTTCAGCAACACTGTAGAAGCAAACACCAGCGCCACCTAGTGTTCACCACCAGAACGTTAGCAACACTGTAGAAGCAAAGCACCAACGCCACCTAGTGTTCACCACCAGAACTTTAGCAACACTGTAGAAGCAAAGCACCAGCGCCACCTAGTGTTCAACACCAGAACTTTAGCAACACTGTAGAAGCAAAGCACCAGCGCCACCTAGTGTTCACCACCAGAACTTTAGCAACACTGTAGAAGCAAAGCACCAGCGCCACCTAGTGTTCACCACCAGAACTTTAGCAACACTGTAGAAGCAAAGCACCAGCGCCACCTAATGTTCACCACCAGAACTTTAGCAACATTGTAGAAGCAAAGCACCAGCGCCACCTAATGTTCACCACCAGAACTTTAGCAACACTGTAGAAGCAAAGCACCAGCGCCACCTACTGTACACCACCAGAACTTTAGAAACGCCGTAGAAGCAAAGCACCAGCACCTCCGAGTGTTCACCACCAGAACATTAGCAACACTGTAGAAGCAAACACCAGCGCCACCTAGTGTTCACCACCAGAACTTCAACAACACTGTAGAAGCAAACACCAGCGCCACCTAGTGTTCACCACCAGAACGTTAGCAACACTGTAGAAGCAAAGCACCAGCGCCACCTAGTGTTCACCACCAGAACTTTAGCAACACTGTAGAAGCAAAGCACCAGCGCCACCTAGTGTTCAACACCAGAACTTTAGCAACACTGTAGAAGCAAAGCACCAGCGCCACCTAGTGTTCACCACCAGAACTTTAGCAACACTGTAGAAGCAAAGCACCAGCGCCACCTAGTGTTCACCACCAGAACTTTAGCAACACTGTAGAAGCAAAGCACCAGCGCCACCTAATGTTCACCACCAGAACTTTAGCAACACTGTAGAAGCAAAGCACCAGCGCCACCTAGTGTTCACCACCAGAACTTTAGCAACACTGTAGAAGCAAAACACCAGCGCCACCTAGTGTTCACCACCAGAACTTTAGCAACACTGTAGAAGCAAAGCACCAGCGCCACCTAGTGTTCACCACCAGAATTTCAGCAACACTGTAGAAGCAAAGCACCAATGCCACCTAGTGTTCACCACCAGAACTTTAGCAACACTGTAGAAGCAAAACACCAGCGCCACCTAGTGTTCACCACCAGAACTTTAGCAACACTGTAGAAGCAAAGCACCAGCGCCACCTAGTGTTCACCACCAGAACTTCAGCAACACTGTAGAATCAAAGCACCAGCGCCACCTAGTGTTCACCACCAGAACTTCAGCAACACTGTAGAAGCAAAGCATCAATGCCACCTAGTGTTCACCACCAGAACTTTAGCAACACTGTAGGAGCAAAGCACCAGCGCCACCTAGTGTTCACCACCAGAACTTTAGCAACACTGTAGGAGCAAAGCACCAGTGCCACCTAGTGTTCACCACCAGAACTTTAGCAACACTGTAGAAGCAAAGCACCAGCGCCACCTAGTGTTCACCACCAGGACTTTAGCAACACTGTAGAAGGAAAGCACAAGCGCCACCTAGTGTTAGCAACACTGTAGAAGCAAAGCACCAGCGCCACCTAGTGTTCACCACCAGAACATTGAGCAGCACTGAACTTTAGCAACAGAAGCAAAGCACCAGCGCCACCAGTTCACCACCAGCTTTAGCAACACTAGAAGCAAAGCACCAGCGCCACCTAGTGTTCACCACCAGAACTTTAGAAGCAAAGCACCAGCCACCAATGTTCACCACCAGAACTTTAGCAACACTGTAGAAGCAAAACATCAAAGCCACCTAGTGTTTACCACCAGAACTTTAGCAACACTGTAGAAGCAAAGCACCAGCGCCACCTAGTGTTCACCACCAGAACTTTAGCAACACTGTAGAAGCAGAGGACCAGCACCTCCTAGTGTTCACCACCAGAACATTAGCAACACTGTAGAAGCAAAGCACCAGCGCCACCTAGTGTTCACCACCAGGACTTCAGCAACACTGTAGAAGCAAAGCACCAGCGCCACTTAGTAACAGAGAATACCAGAGACATTCATGGTACCTGCTCAAATGTTCCCCATCATTCCAGGTATTTCTCCAAATCTTCTTGTTTTGGTTCAGTCAATTGTGATTTGTGGCTTATTGTATCCGTTACCTGTAAACCAGCACAGGATCCAGAATTTTGATGGAGCTTTTTCTTCAATTTCTTTCACTCTCCCTCCCTCCCTTTCTGTCTCTCACACACAAACACACACAAAATCTCTGGAAAAAAATATTTCTGGATATGGCTCACATTCACGCGGAATGATCGCGCCATAAGGGACCAATTATGATAATGAACTAACAGAAAGAGTCCTTCATACAAGGCCTTAACTGACTACGGTGGATTGTTTCCATTTACACATCTAAGGAATCTATTCAGGAGGAGCCCTTGTTGGCTATCCAGCTAAACAAAACCGAATCAATAATTTACCAAAGGCTAATATGTTTATAATCAATCTAAAAGGCACAAAAGACACGATGCAAGCTTTCAACACTCTCCTGCAGGGGTCGGGAACCTATGGCTCGAGAGCCACATGTGGCTCCTTTCATGATTGCATCTGGCTCTCCAGAGCTGTCTGGGCCTCGATTTCCCAACATGCAGCGCGAAACCTTTCCTTCTATCCTTCTTTTTCCCTCCCTGTCTCCCCTTCCTTCTTTCCTCCATTCTCCCTCTTCTTTCCTATCCCTTTCTCCCCTTCACTCTTTCCTTCTCTCCTTCCCTTTCCCTCCCTCTCTCCCCTTCCTTCTTTCCTCCATTCTCCCTCTTCCTTCCGCTTCCTTCCTTTCTTTCTCCCCTTCACCCTTTCCTTCTCCTTCCTTTTCCTTCCCTCTCTCCCCTTCCTTCTTTCCTCCATTCTCCCTCTTCCTTCCTTCCTCTTCCTTCGTTTCTCCCCTTCACCCTCTCCTTCTCTTTCTCTCCTTCCTTTTCCCTCCCTCTCTCCCCTTCTTTCTTTTCTCCATTCTCCCTTCCTCTTCCTTCCTCTTCTATTCTTTCCCCCCAAGTCTTCCTTTCCTTCTCCTTCCTTTCTTTTCACTTCCCCCTCTCTCCCCTTCTTTTCTTCTTTTCCCTTCATTATTTTACTTTTTCCTCACTCCCTTTCCTTTCCTCCCTTCCCATTTCCTTCTTTCTTTTCCCCTCCTTGTCTCTCTCCTGCTTTTCTTTTCTTCCTTTTCGATAGTTAGTTCTTCTTGTCTTTCTTTCTATTCCCCTCCCTCCTTTATTTCCTCTTTCTTTCTTTCCCCCTTCCTTCCTTCTGTCTTCTCTTCCTTCCCAGAGTCCTGAGCATGCCTTTTGCAGAGCCAGGTCTGAAGTGTCCCGTCATTCTGCCGGGGGAATCCTTTTCTCATCGTATTATTTACGTATATACTCACATTTAATTGAATTCAGTCTAGTCCGTGAGCTGCTTTTTGCCGACGATGCTGCCCTTGCCGCCCAATCAGAAGCAGCCCTGCAGCGCCTGATATCCTGCTTTGCAGCAGCTGCAGAGCTGTTTGGGCTGGAAGTCAGCCTGAAGAAAACGGAAGTCCTCTACCAGCCCGCACCACAGGAAGAACACCATCATCCCCACGTCAGCAGAGGCAAATCTGTGCTTAAGTCCATTCAGCAGTTCACCTCCCTGGGAAGCATCATCTCTTCAGACGCCAAGATTGATAAAGAGATAGATCACAGATTAGCAAAGGCATAGAGTGCATTCGGAAGGCTTCACAAAAGAGTCTGGAGCAACAAGCACCTGAGGCAAAGCACCAAAATCAGTGTGTACAGAGCTATCGTACTGTCTATGGGTCTGAAACATGGGTCACCTATTGTCAACAGCTATGTCTCCTCGAACGCTTCCATCAGCACTGTCTTCGCACAATCCTAAATGTACACTGGACCGACTATGTGACAAATGTTGCTGTCCTTGAGCAAGCAGGGGTCACCAGCATTGAGGCCACGCTATTGAGAACACAGCTGCACTGGGCAGGGCACGAGGTCTCTAGCATGGAGGACCACCTCCTCCCAAAGATACTACTCTACGGTGAACTCGCCACGGGTCAGCGCACGAGAGGCGCCCCCAAAAAGAGATACAAGGACTCCCTGAAACAACATCTCAGGCTTGGCCAGATTGATCACCAACAATGGTCCACCCTGGCCTCACATCGGGAGGCGTGGACACGCACTATCCACAATGCTGCGGCCTCTTTTGAGAAGACACGCCGAACGGGTCTCGACAACGCAGAAAGAACCACAACTTGGAAACAACATCACCCAAGGAGACTTTCTGCTGTGCTTTCTGCAACCGAACTTGGCTATTTTAGATTGGCCTTTTCAGTCATCAACGCGCTTGTAAAAAGCATGGGATGAGTCCTTCCTAAGAATCTTCATTCGCGAAGTAATACCGAGAGAGATATATTAGCATTTAGTTGAATTCAGTCTATATATATATATACACCATACTAGCTGTTCCCGGCACGCGTTGCTGTGCCCTGTTTAGGAGATGCGAGAAAGTCTGAGTATGTAAGGGTTGGAAATGATGTTACTTACGGTCTTGGTGGGGTCATGGCTGTGTTGTTGTGGGTTGTTCTGGTGGGTGGGATGTTGAAGTCCTGTGGAGTTGTCAGTGTGGAGAAGAGTGTGTGGTGTTGAGGGTGTAGTTTGGTGGTATGTATGAATTGTGTGTGTTGTGTGTGAGTTGTGTTGTGTGTCTGTAGAGGTAGGCATCTTGAGTTGTGTGGCTGTCATGTTGTGAGGGTGGTGTTTGTCAAGTGGAGGATTTGTGGTGTGTGTTTGGGGTGGTGTTTGGAGAAGAGTGTGTGGTGTTGAGTGTGTAGTTTGTTGTTGTGAGTGTGCAGTGGTAGTGTGTTGTGGATATACGGTGTGTATGTGGGGTGTGTTAGTTGGTTGTACTGTGCTGGTTTCTTTTTAGCAGTGGTATGTATGCGTTGTGTGTGTTGTGTGTCTGTTGTGTTGTGGGTCTCTAGAGGTAAGTATCGCGAGTTGTGTGGCTGTCATGTTGTGGGTGTGGTGTGTGTTAAGTGAGTGTCTTTTGTTGTGGGTGTCTTTTGTCCTGTGAGTGGTATGTATGTGGTCTGTGCACATAGTTGTGTATCTTCTGCATATTGGTGTTGTGTGGTATTTTGTGCTGGCTTGGTGTTTTGGATTGTGTTTCTCGAGTGTGGTTGTGAGAGTTGTAGTGTCTGGAGGAGTGTGTGGTGTTTTTTGTTAATTTTGTTGTTGTGATTGTGTGGCTGGTCGTACCGTGGTCAGTGGTTTGTGGTGATTACCAGTGGTTAGTTTTCGTGGTTCTGCCAGTGTGGGCGAGGCTGAAGGAGCCTGTCCTTTAGGCACTGCGTGTCCTCGGCACTCCGACTGGCTGTGGTGTGTGGGATGCTGTCCTGAGGTGATTTGTTTTGGCGGCAGTTATTTTGGAGAAATTGTCGCGCGCAGGGGGCGGGGCCAGGCTGGGGGAAGGGGGTGGAGTGGTTGTGGGGATGGCAGGGGCGGGGCCTGGCCGAGGGAAGGGGGTGCAGTGGTTTTGGGGATGGCAGGGGGCGGGGCCAGGCCGGAGGAAGGGGGTGGAGTGGTTGTGGGGTTGGCAGGGGGCGGGGCCAGGCTGGGGAAGGGGGTGGAGTGGTTGTGGGGTTGGCAGGGGCGGGGCCTGGCCGGGGGAGGGGGTGGAGTGGTTGTGGGGTTGGCAGGGGGGGGCCTGGCCGGAGGAAGGGGTGGAGTGGTTGTGGGGTTGGCAGGGGCGGGCCTGGCCTGGGGGGAAAGGGGTGCAGTGGTTTTGGGGTTGGCAGGGGCGGGGCCTGGGGGCAGAGGCCTGGCTGGAGGAGGGGTGGAGTGGTTGTGGGGGGGTGGAGTGGTTGTGGGGATGGCAGGGGCGGGGCCTGCGCTGGGAATGGCAGGGGCGTGCCAGAGCATTTTGTGTGGGGCCGGGCCTGGCCAATGGATTTGCTGGTGGGGTTGGCAGGGAGGACACGGGGAAATGTAGTTGTTTTTCCTCGTTGTTTTGGGGCCTTCTAGGTTTTGGGGGGGAAAGTTCCTTTGCTAAAAACCTTTGTTGCCTGAGACCTATTTTTGTTGCCAAGTTTGCTGTCTATGCCTTGGAAGGTTTCTCTGTCCATGGCAGTCTTTCGACGATGGGTCCTCCATATATATATATATATATATATATATATATATATATATATATATATAAAAATAAATATGGGTCTCTTTGCTAAAATAAATTTCCAAATATTTGGCTTTCATGGCTCTCTTAGATACTGTTTGTCTTTTGTTTCATTACTCTTCCAAGTTTGTATGAGTGGACAGTCTTAAATAAGATTGCCCACCAATACAAACTTTGAAGTGTAATGAAGACGGTCACCTTGTAGGCACTGGATGAATAAGATCAGCCGGCTGGCTTAAAGGACCATTGCATTTGAGGGTGGGGCCCGCATTTGAATTGGCTTCTATAGCTTTTATAATTTCCAGCTGGACCACAGCAGAAAGGGCGTGGGCTGTAAAAAGGGGGAGAGCTGAAATGTGCATTGGAAAGGTATTGAACTTCAGGAAGCTCCCTCCGCAGAAGAACCTTTCCAAGTGTGAAACCTGATCAAGAGGAAACGAAGCATTCTGTGCATGGAATACCAGGAGCTATGCTTCCTTCAGATCCTTCCGGGCACGAATGTGTTCTTGCCTTTCCTGATGGAATAAATGCTTGCCGTGTCTGGCTACATGGAGTAGGAATGGAAAAATCTCTTTCCATACATTCCAACTTTCATGCATTCTCTCGCCCACCTCCAAGCTCATTTCCAATCACTTTCAATACATCTCGTACTTTTTAGAGTCAGTTTTGCTGCTGTTGCTGCAGAAAGTTTCTTAAGGGGAAAAAAAGTCCTGTGGAAAAGTGTCCCTCCACTTTGCAAATATAAATAATACTGTAAATAATACTGTAAATAAATATACAGTATAGCACGCAGTAACTGCTCAAATACAAAGAGCAGAGATAAGACTTTTTTTTCTTGCCAGCATTTCAAGGCCAGACAGATACAGTCAGTCAAGAGGCATCTGTAAGTACTATGGTTCTAAATGGTTCTAAAGTACTTACAAAACTAAAGTTCTGGTGGTGAACACTAGGTGGCGCTGATGCTTTGCTTCTACAGTGTTGCTAAAGTTCTGGTGGTGAACACTAGGTGGCGCTGGTGCTTTGCTTCTACAGTGTTGCTAAAATTCTGGTGGTGAACACTAGGTGGCGCTGGTGCTTTGCTTCTACAGTGTTGCTAAAGTTCTGGTGGTGAACACTAGGTGGTGCTGGTGCTTTGCTTCTACAGTGTTGCTAAAGTTCTGGTGGTAAACACTAGGTGGCGCTGGTGCTTTGCTTCTACAGTGTTGCTAAAGTTCTGGTGGTGAACACTAGGTGGCGCTGGTGCTTTGCTTCTACAGTGTTGCTAAAATTCTGGTGGTAAACACTAGGTGGCGCTGGTGCTTTGCTTCTACAGTGTTGCTAAAATTCTGGTGGTGAACACTAGGTGGCGCTGGTGCTTTGCTTCTACAGTGTTGCTAAAGTTCTGGTGGTGAACACTAGGTGGCGCTGGTGCTTTGCTTCTACAGTGTTGCTAAAGTTCTGGTGGTGAACACTAGGTGGCGCTGGTGCTTTGCTTCTACAGTGTTGCTAAAGTTCTGGTGGTGAACACTAGGTGGCACTGGTGCTTTGCTTCTACAGTGTTGCTAAAAGTTCTGGTGGTAAACACTAGGTGGCGCTGGTGCTTTGCTTCTACAGTGTTGCTAAAGTTCTGGTGGTGAACACTAGGTGGCGCTGGTGCTTTGCTTCTACAGTGTTGCTAAAGTTCTGGTGGTGAAACACTAGGTGGCGCTGGTGCTTTGCTTCTACAGTGTTGCTAAAGTTCTGGTGGTGAACACTAGGTGGCGCTGGTGCTTTGCTTCTACAGTGTTGCTAAAGTTCTGGTGGTGAACACTAGGTGGCGCTGGTGCTTTGCTTCTACAGTGTTGCTAAAATTCTGGTGGTAAACACTAGGTGGCGCTGGTGCTTTGCTTCTACAGTGTTGCTAAAATTCTGGTGGTGAACACTAGGTGGCGCTGGTGCTTTGCTTCTAAAGTGTTGCTAATGTTCTGGTGGTGAACATCTCAGAACTCTAACAAAACTTTCAAAACTTCGTTATAAATGGCAATTCCTAATTAGTTCTGTCTTTAAAATCACCAATAATGAAATAATAATGAAGTTTTGAAAGTTGCTAAGGCTGGACCTACATTGCTATATAACCTAGATTATTAAAGTAGATAATTCACATGAACTGGATTATATGAGCCTATACTTCCATATAATCCAGGCCAAAGAAGGTAATCTGAATTTTATATGGAAGTAGAAGTGGCCTAAAATTCATCTTTGCAGCTAATACAATGCAAGAAAACGGGAACACAGAACCTTTAAACTGAGAACTTTTGCAAATTGTTCCACGGTCAGAGTCGTGTATTTACTACAGTGTTCCTGTTCCAGTTCCCCAAAATATGTCGGATTTACTTCTCGTAGTCTGAGGAAAAAGGTTACAGAACATAAATCTCGGATTAAAAATAGATCAACTGATTCAGCTCTCTATCAACATTGTAGAGACATTCTCCTGATGATATAAGAGTGCAGGTCCTTGAAAGGGTTAACAAACGGCCCCATTGTGAATACATTAGCCTCTTAAAGAGGCGAGAAACCACCTGGAACATCCTATTAGGAAACGAAATTAAAAACGGATTAAATGATTCTCTCAGCCTCAACTCATTATTAAACAAATAATCAGTGCTAATTAATCGTACCCCTTAAAAACCTGCTTTATGTAGTACAATGTTACCAATCCCTTCGGGAATGGGAGAGGCTGTCCTCCATGCTTGATGCTATCCAAGGAATGGTAAATATATTGTATTATATACCCATTTATTCTTTACCATTTTGGTTGTTGCAAAATCAATATTGATATTTGTGTATTTATATATGTATTTTGAAGATACCTTATCAATGAGGACCTCCATATTGTAACTTGAGCCCTGAGGAAGTTTCCAAAAGGAGACGAAACGGCGCGGAGAAGCCGGCCCCATTTACTACGCAGCGCTACAGCCCTAGGCGATCTCCCGTTTGGGAGTTTCAGTCAGCAGCGCACATTCTCCTTTGGGGAACCCGCTGCGTCCTGGGCACACTGTATTGCGCCATCCATTTACACGGATCTCCATTGCGGATCTATTTGCTGAAATACTATTGAGTTCGTGAAACGGCTCCGCTACCTAGCGAGAACGCCACCCCCGGGGCGCCTTGAGATCCCGCCCCTTACAGGCTTGCCATCGCGGATTATTTTGCCTGGCTACAATATACCATCTAAACCTTTTGGATATAACAAATAGAGGCTTTTGCCTCTCCTTTCGTCACTCCTGCAGAACACCACGGATACAAACGCAAGTAGAGACCATTTGTATATGAACTTTTACAACCAAATAAGACACTCATTGTTATTACTATCCGTGACTTAATTAATGGCTCTTCTAGCAGTTTCCCTCTTGATATAGGGCTATGTTAACAAATGTAATGCTACGACTTAAATGAGATTGTATTTTTGGATAAATTATAATATTTTGGTGAATACTTTTTGCAAGTGTATTTTGTAGTACCCTGCCAGTGTTGTTATTAGTAAAGAGTGTCAACGGGTAGGGTGGGTTCTCTAGCCCTTTGGCAACCATCCTGAGAGAAGGAAAACTCTGATTTCAAACCCGGGCAGATAATGCTCGTCTAACCCTGTAAGGTCAACCATCTAAGACAGGGCTGTCCAACTTCTACCGGCCCAAGGGCCGGAATCCCGGTGACTGAACATCTGGGGGGCCGCGGCGGGGGGCAGGGCCGATCACGGGGGCGGGGTCGCTCGTGTGGGGTGATTTCGCCGCTTCTGCCGCCCGGCGTGACGCTGTAGGAGAGAGGGAGGAGCTAAGGGGAGCCCGCCATGGCTTCGCCCTCTCTTACAGCGTCACGCAAGGCGGCAGAAGCGGCGATTTCGTTGCTTCCGTCGCCTGGCGTGACGCTGTAGGAGAGAGGGAGAAGCCAAGGGGAGCTCGCCATGGCTTCGCCCTCCCTCTTACAGTGTCACGCCGGGCGCCGAAAGCGGAGATTTCACCGCTTCTGTCGCCCGCCGTGATGCTGTAGGAGAGAGGGAGGAGCCAAGGGGAGCCCGCCATGGCTTTGCCCTCCCTCTTACAGCGTCACGCCGGGAGATGGAAGCAGCGATTTCGCTGCTTCTGTCGCCCGCCGTGACGCTGTAGGAGGGAGGGAGGAGCCAAGGGGAGCAGAGCAAAGGGAGCAGCGGCCGTGGATGGCGCTTGCGCCGCCGCACGCATGTGCACTTTTTTTGTATTTTTTCGGAATGAAAATTTTTTAAAAAAAAAAATCGGATTTTTTTATTGCAGGAGGGTAGGAGGGCCGGAACCAAGGGGCTGGTGGGACGTGTGCGGCCCGCGGGCCGCCTGTTGGGCAGGCCCGGTCTAAGAGAAGGAAACTCGAACCAAACCTACGACCTGAGGACCTCGCTGCCACCGTCCAAGCTTGCTAGGCCCCAGCAGACGAACCTTTGGTATAAAGGGTGAGGCCAGTTCTGTGCACGCTGCGCTCCGCCAGAAAGGTCCATTGCACAGGCTCGAAGGACACATCCAACTTCCGAAAAAGCCATGTCAACGCGCTTGTAGAAAGCGTGGGATGAGTCCTTCCTAAGAATCTTCGTTCGCGAAGAAAAGCCAAGAAGAATATGGAAATATTTTGGTGGCTAGCATTATGCCTACTTTCGTTAGCATAATTCAGATTTACCATAGTGTTCAGACATTTCATATTCAGAAATAGTTTTTTTAATGTTGCCATATAGTACAGGAAAAGCAGAATGAAAAGCAGATGTTGCAGTTAAATGCACGGGGCAATGTGTCGTGTTCACATTCCTTTTCCCTTCATATATTATTTCATAGCAAATTACTAGAATTCCCCACACAAGTCAAGAGCCTGGTTTACTTTTTAAAGGTTTATCGTGCGCAAAGTATGGATGTGTGGCTTGATAAACTGCAGTTGATCAGTGTATCTTAATGAAATTGATAAATTGTGGTTGCTGTTGTTATATTTATTTATTTATTCCTAACTTTCCCCCAATTTAGGTCTCAATACAGCTTACACAAATCAAACATACAATATTTGTGTTCTGCATATTTTTATTATTTAAAATTAGTGATTTTTGTCAGAATCAAAGATTGAACATATCCTCCCTGTTGTGATTGAGCCTCCAGCTGCTACTGATAGTAGTGATTCAGAAGACTCTGATGGCTCAGCATCTGGGGAGAGGATGGAACTGGGTGGGGCTGTCTGTAACAGGAGTATTGGTGTTTGCAGAAAGAGGCTTACTTGTGAGTCAAGTGAGTCAAGTGAAGAGGATCACTTGCAACTCAAGAGAGTCAAGCAAATAATTACAGCACCTACACACTCTGAGACATGTGAGGGATTCTCTGGGAATGATGGGAGTCAGAGTACAGAGGACACTTTTACTGAAATGGATTGGACTCAAGTAAGAGAAATTCAGAGGGCTTGTGAGGAGCCCACAAGTTCAAACACCTGGGTAGGATTCACTGATGACCAGGATTGGCCCTCAGAGTCCCCAGACAATGGGTGGGATGTTCTAAGTCTTAACCACAGGTGGAAATCTTGGAGGGTCAGTCAAAGGGCAGCAGCTGCTGGGAGAGTAACACCTGAGGATGATGATAGGGCGTCGACCTCATCAAGTGGGTCTGACTTGTAGTGAGCTTAAAAAGTGAGCATTTTGGGACTAACCTCTGTGGCTAGCAAGGAGTTGCCTTTGGATCCTAGGACTCTTGCATCTTGTATCCTGTCATCTTGCATCTTGAAGCCTTGTTTCCAGACTGATTCTGCTGCTTCCTGTGGTGGGGTTTGAACTCCGTTGGATTGCTCCCCAGTTGGACTGTGGGTTGTGTCTTTGCTTCTACGTCTATCTCCTCTCCTTGGCCTGGCTCCTGGGTTACATCTCTCCTACGCCCCTTTGGATACCTTGTTGGACAACCCTTGGATGACTTCAATGCTGATGATCTTGGATTGATTCAGACGACGACATCGTCTCTGCCGCCCTCAGCGTGCCTTTCTCTGTTTGTTTTGCTTGATTTTGCTAAAGAGTTTTGGCGTTTTGAATGCAGGCTTTTCCTCCCTGTTTGTTTTCATGCCAGTTAAGGCTTCCTCTTGTTGGCGTTTTCACTGACCATTAAGTGCTTTTGTTTTGCAAATACTTATCTCCAGAGACTCTGTGAATATTAAAACAAACTATTTACACTTCAATTGGGTTTGGCTCTCTGAACGGGCGTCTGCTGCGACACTCCCCACCCTCTGAATTCCACATCCCTATCTCCAATTGAATCATCTCTATCATAGAATAATAATAATAATAATAATAATAATAATTCACTCTATTTATATTCCGCTGTATCTCCCCAAGGGGACTCAGAGTGGATTACAGTATACACAAATATAGGCAAACATTCAATGTCTTTTATACAGTGAACAATGACATACAATACACAAACAAAGGCAAAGCTTTCCCTTTCCATCTCCGGCGTCTGGAGGCAATGCTCAACTCTGGCCATTTTCCATGCAGAGGAGCCTGTTGTCCCTCCTGGACATGTTTTGCCGGTATGGCTGCAGGGCGCCTTTTACCTTCCTTCCGAGTGTCACGATGCAGGGTCTCGGCCCGGCCCCTTAATCACACACACAGAGACAGTAATCAGCTAACTATTTATTGAATAATAAAAAACAGGTGAAAAGGGTAATTGTCCATAAAAAGTATCAAAGTAGCAATGAAGGTAAAAAGTCTTAAGTAAATCCAAAGGCAAAGGCTTGGCAAGGCTCCGCAAAACAAAGCGGATCAAAAACAGACTTGGTCCGTGGCAAGGCAAACAAGGCAAGGTTCATGAAAGTAAACCCAAGAAACTTCTTGGCATGTCTCGAGCCTAATCCTGGCTCCGTGGATCTTTGCTCGCTTCACTCCCTTCAGAACAGAAGTGGCCGAGCTACTGAGGATCCTTTCCCACGGATCCTATACTTAATTCCCT
The DNA here is from genome assembly GCA_030556195.1 of Anolis apletophallus. Lineage (NCBI taxonomy): Eukaryota > Metazoa > Chordata > Lepidosauria > Squamata > Anolidae > Anolis > Anolis apletophallus. Next base: position 165,553,481 of record JARBWK010000005.1, read on the forward strand.
TGGCAAGCCCCCCGACGCTCTAGGCTTCTGCGCCAATCTGTGCTACGGGATCTAGCGCTTCTCTGGCGCTCTAGGCTACGGTGCCAATCCCTCCTGCTGGACTCAATGCTCCGTCTCCTATCAAAGCTCCGTCCTTGCCTCCCAGCACCTGGGTCGCTATCTTCATGAGAGCCGAACTCCCTTTCAGCTTCCATGGGCTCATCTTCCACTGTTTCCCTGATCCTTTCCTGCGACCCGAAACCACCTGGTTTCTCATACTGATCTGAGTCAGCACTCTCAGGGTCAGCCTGACTTTCCCAGCTGTCATAGCCGTCAGGCCATTCATCATCCCAGGCCAGGCTCTCTGTGGGAGAGGAAGGCCCAGCTAACCCATCAGCCCCTTCCTCCATGTCCTCATCAGCTGCAGCTGGCCCTAATGCAAGCAGGACCCCCGGTGCTGCCCCCTGCCTGCCCCCCAGGCACGAAAGGGAACTGGGTTGCTACACCGAGGTGGCACCTATTGATCTACACACATTACATGTTTTCAAACTGCTAGGTAGGCAGAAGCTAGGGGTAACAGCTCACCCCAACTGAATTGTCATCTTTCCAGTCAACAAGTTTATTCTGCATCAGTTTAACTCGCTGAGCTACCACGGCTTAAGAATAAGGCTGCAATTTTAGCTTTATAAGACACTAGCTGACCCGGCCACACTTCGCTGTGGCTTTTTCCTTTCTTCCTGGTGTCTTTTATTTCTCCCCTTCTTCTCTCCTTCTATCCTTCTTTTATTTTCTTTCCTGCTCCTTACTTTTTTCTTCTCCGCCTCCTCCTCTTTTGTGCTGCCGTCGCCAAGGCTTCCTCATAGGGCGTGTGGAACAGGCCTCCGATGGTGGGTGTGGTTGCGTGGAAGAGCTGTGGCTTCCGCCTGTTTCCCCTTCTCTCCCTGCCCTCCTTCCTTCCAGTGAGGAAGGCTCCAGACACATTCCGGAGCTCTGCACGCGGCCGCCGCTGGTCCCTGGCGGCCGCCATCTTGCTGTGGAGGACTTCCGGGCGTAAGGGGCGGGAGTTCCGGTTCCCTGCCGCCATTGTGTTTTGTCCGCGTTTCCAGGCGGACCCTTTTTCTTGGCGGACTAACTTCCGGCGGAGCCTTTTTGTCCGGACCGGAAGAGGGTAGGGCGCCATTTTTTGGGTAGTTTTATGGGGGTTTTTTTCCTTTTTGGCCTCTCGGTTCCCCGGTCGGCCAGAGAAGCGGCGGAGATGGCCAGGCGAGGGCCACCGAAAGCCCCAGAAGCAGCCCAGAGCCCAGAAGTAACGGAAGTGGCCCGGTGGGAGGTGGCGAATGAAGGCGAGGAGGCAGCGCAGTGGCCGTCACCGTCGTAGTGATCCCCCCTGTTCCGCAACCACGCGTTATTGCAGATGGCCACCGGCATGTAGAAGGAGGAGGAATCGGTGAGGGAGGGCAAGGGGCTGGGGTGGGGGGTCTGAGTGCGCCACCACCATTGTAAATGAGACTTTTTTCCCTCCCCTCGTGGGGGAAGGAGGCCATTGGAATTCACGAAGCGCCGCTACGCCAGCGCAACGCCTGGTTTCAATGGCCGTTTTTTGGGGGTCGTGTTTAGGGGTCTTCCGAGGTATCTAGGGCGGATTTTTTGTGCCCTGTAGGTACCTCGGGGTATGGTGGAATGTGTTGGGGGGGGGTTAGTGGTTATGGGGCGTATAGTTTGGCTGCCTATATGCGACATTGCACGGACCTTCTCTTTTTATATATATAGATAGTTAGATACTATGGCTCATGTAGTTGGATTTTTGTTGTTATGGTAATCCTTTCCTAAGATTTTCTTGGCAATATTTATTCGGAGAAGATGATCTGTTGCCGTTCTTTGAGGCTGGGTGAGTGTGGCTAGCCCAGGGCTGCCCAGTGAGTTTCCATGGATCTCTTCTTCTGGAATCCTAGCCTACCCTCCAATCACTACGCCATGTTGGCTCCTGTCCTGTAGGGCTGTGTAAATCTGGAAACAGTTTGGTTGCTATCAAGAATTAGCATGCTCTCTGGAGATGCTCTTGAGCAGCGATGGTGGTTATAAGCGGAAATATTATCAGGCAACTGTTGTGGGCAGATTGAATCACGATGTGAGATTCTCAAACGACTAAAATAAATATTTGCAATTCGAACTGATATAGTTCATATTTCTTGCTTTACTCCAATAGTTGCAATAATTGCAAGTGATTTGCTGATTCTCATCTGATTTTCCTTATCCACTAAAGAGGGATTCTAAATGTTCCCGTGAATTTAGGCTTGGGCCTCGGATACAGAGGGTCCATGCCCAACGGATGTTTATGCTAAAGTCCAAAGTTCCCGATTGAAGTACACACTCACCAGGTGAAGACAGGCACAGAGATGTATTAGCAATCCGGCCAGAAAGGGTGCTAAAAATGTACGAGCATAACCATGGACACAGTGTTTCCCAACCAGTGTGCCATGGCATACTAGTGTGCCGTGAGCGATCATCAGGTGTGCCGTGGGAAATGGGAACCTCCAAGACCCTTTCTTCCCCCTCCTGCCGAACACTCTTTCTTCTCCCCTCGGGCTCCCTTCTTCCCAGCCTCGCTCTGCTCGCTTTGCCTCGCTTTGCTCTGGGGCGAGTATGCACAGTAGCGCCCGCACGGGTCACGCCTTCCTCCCTCCCCCCTCCCCTCCTGAGCACACTCACGCTGCCCCCTCGGATCAAAATGGCGGCAGAAGCGGCAGTGTAGAAGAAATAGTGTTGGGCAGGAGGGGGAAGAAAGGGCGCGAAGGGGGAGGAAGAAGTCTCTGTCGAAAGCTGGCATGGGCAAACTTGGACCTTCCAGGTGTTTTGGACTCCAACTCCCTCCATTCCTAGCAGCCTCAGGCCCTTTCCTCCCCCCCCCCAGCCACTTAATCAGGAAAGGGCCCCAGGCTGTTAGGAATGGTGGGAGTTGAAGTCCAAAGCACTCAGAGGGCCGCAGTTTTCCCAGGCCTGTTTCAGGGACCTTAAAGTGGTGAGCCTCCTTCCAACATTGTGATTCTGGGTAGAAAACAAACAACAACATAACATAACATTGTTTGAGTCCACAGGGCTCTCTGGGTGTAGGTGAACTACAACTTCCAAACTCAAGGTCAATTCCCAAGAAAATCCTTTCAGTACTTTCTGTTGGTAATGAGTTCAATAGGCCAAGTTTGGTTCAATTCCATTGCTGCAAGAGTTCAGGATGCTCTTTGATTGTGTGTTAACTATAAATCCCAGAAACTGTAACTCCCCAATGTCAAGGTCTATTTTCCCCAAACTCCATCTGTGTTCACATTTGGGCATATTGAGTATTCATGCCAAATTTGGTCCTGATCCAACTTGGTTTGAGTCCACAGTGCTCTCTGGATATAGGTGAACTAGAACTCCAAAACCCAAGGTCAATGCCCACCAAACTCTTATAGTATTTTCTCTTGGTTATGGGAGTTCTGTGTGGGAAGTTTGTGTCTTTCTGCCATTCCTGCCAGAATATCTATGTTGTGTTCATCGAAACAGGCCCAGGTTTCACACTGAGTGTACAAATACATTTAAAAACATATTAACTACATGTATTACTGTGATAGTGTGTCATTTTGTGTCATTTTGGTTGGTGGTGGTCTTCCCCCAGGATTTTGTAAATGTAAAAAGTGTGCCGCAGCTCAAAAAAGGTTGGGAACACACGGCATTTGACAGTTATTCAAACGTCTCGCTCAGCTGGCTCCCTTTCTTGACTGGCAAAAAGAGAGGCCGGTTTGGATCCTCACCTCGAGTGGCTGGTGCTTTGGTGACATTTCCACCTTCAGGCAGAGATTCTCTGGTGGAAGGGAGGTGATGGAGGACAAGTAGCCTGGAGAGGGCCAGTCGGCTATTGAGGGGAGGCTCTCCTGCGAGGAGGCATCCCTTGGAAAGTCCACGTCCATATCAGGAAATGTAAATGAGTCTTTGATTGGTTTCATTTCGCCTTTATTTTTGTGTAAACAACTTTGAATCCCCCCCCCAGGGGTATATAAATAAATAACTAAATAAATAAATAGATAAATAAATAAATAGATAGATAAATAAATAAATAGATAGATAGATAAATAGATAGATAGATAGATAGATAAATAGATAGATAGATAAATAAATAGATAAATAAATAAATAGATAAATAAATAAATAGATAGATAGATAGATAAATAAATAGATAGATAGATAAATAAATAAATAGATAGATAAATAAATAGATAGATAGATAAATAGATAGATAGATAGATAGATAGATAGATAGATGATAGATAGATAGATAAATAAATAATGTAGTGATTAGGAAGGATCCTGAGAAAGATAAGCGCAAGGAACCTTGGAATCAAACAGGCCCGGATTACCCATAAGGCCACCCTAGGCCAAGGCCTAGGGGCATAAGCCAAAGGGGGCAGAGATCACGGACCCCCCCCCCAAAATGTTGTCTCAGCCCGCCCCTGAGGGCGAAACATCAGGAGAGCGTGCTTCTGGGAGGAAACCTCCAGCAAGATCTCCCTCCTTCCCAGACGGGTGCCGGCGGAGGAGAGCGCGCCCGGCTGCAGGCGCCTGCCCCAGAGGGAGGCCTCCTCCACTTGGGCGGGGGAGAGGGCCCGGCGGCGGCCTGCGGCAGGAGAGAGAGAGAGAGAGAGATCTCCACTGAGGAGGCAGCAAAAGGCGTGAAAGGAGGCTACTCACCCAGGACGCTGCCCTTTCAGCGGAGGCAGGGGAAGAGACGGGGCTGCTGGCACGCGCCTGGCCTCTGAGCCGCCACTCTTTGTCCTGCTGCGCCGAAATCTGAGGAGGAGGAAGGCGCAGGGGCCGCGGGCGGCGAGGCTGGGGATCTGCAGGGGCTCCTCTCTGCGCTTTGCCTTTGCTTCCTTGCCCGCTGCAAAGGCTGTCAGCGGAGGATGCTGGCGGGCAGCCAAAGTCTCTCCTCCTGCCTCCGCCGAAAGGGCAGCGTCCTGGGTGAGTGGCCTCCTTTCCCGCCTCCTCAGTGGAGAGAGAGAGAGAGAGAGAGAGAGAGAGAGAGAGAGAGAGAGAGAGAGAGATCCAGGGCCAGGTTTGCAGAGCGGAAAGAAAGTAAGTACACAATGAACTTGGGTTGCTACCTATGTCTAAGGTTCTGCCCAGCCCAGATGTCCAGGAAATTCCTCAGCGGGGTCAACAGGGAGGCAATGACCTTTGTGGCTTGCTTTGGCAGAAATCACATTTTTGATACATAATTTTCGTACATATGAAAATAGGATAGATAGTAAAGTATACAAGATAAGCAAAAGTTGCAAGGAAGGATACATGTTATCAAGAGTATACTGTACTCTCATGCTAGCGCTCCCACTGGCACTAGCTCTTAACTCAAAACACTTCTCATATGTCATAGTGAAAACAGGTCAAGATGGCTCTTAACTCAAAACACTCTTAAGTCAAGATTCCACTGTACTGTATGTCAAAATGAAGGAGATTTGGTTGACCATGATTTCAAAGAGTAATACTCCACACATGAGCATAAGTATACGGTGTTGTTTTTAAAAAACAACACAATTCATGGACCGCGCGTGTCTTCAAACAATTTTCAGGCCACCAGGCTTCCACACAAACCCTATGCTTACCTATACCAGGAACACACGCACACCAAGTTTTTTTTCACTCCTCCAAGATGAACATTTTTTGGGCTGGACAGGGCAATTTTACCTTGAGTCCACAAAAATCACCAAGACCATCCTCTAATCAAAACCAAGGCCAAAAAGTGGACTTCTGGTCACTTCCAGGTGTGATGCTTTTAGCTATTTCTGGCCACTTGGAGCCATTTTCATGCCTGGTAGGGTGATAAGGTGAAAATGTTGTCCCAGGCCTCCCAGAGCTACCATCTTTTGATTTTACTAAACTATTAACAATTTTCCATCTAAATGGGCAAGGTGATGGAGAGGGCAGTAGCGGGCCAACCGCAGCAGTTCCTAAATGACACAGCCGGATTAGATCGCTACCAGTCCAACTTCCGTATTGGGCATGGGACAGAGACTGTGTTGGTCGCCATCATGGACCAGCTCCGCTGCCAACTGGATCAAGGGGGATCAGCGCTGCTCATGTTATTGGACCTCACGGCAGCTTTTGATACAGTCGACCACGCGTTGTTAACCCACTATTTGGCTATGACTGGGGTCAGGGGGACTGCCCTGAAATGGGTGCCCTCCTTTCTTCTTGATCGGGGTTTCTGAGAGGCTCCCATTAAGCTGTGGGGTGCCTGTGGGGTGCGACCACTTGCCAAGTTGGTGCGGAGTTTTGGTCTGGAGTGTCACCAGTATGCTGATGACACCCAGCTGGTGCTGAGGATGGACGGCCAGCCGGACTCTGTACCCGATTGTTTCCAACAATGCCTTGAAGCTGTGACTGGTTGGCTATGAGCCAGTCGGTTGAGAATGAACCCCTCGAAGACCGAGATCCTTTGGCTGGGTCACCCGGGCGGGTGTGAGCTCTGGCTGCTTGCTCTAGACGGCGAGGCACTACGCCCGTTGTCTCTACTAAAGAGTCTGGGGGTCCAGTTGGACCCACTGCTGACGATGGAGGCTCAGGTCTCCACTGTCAGCAGATCTGCCTTTTACCATCTGCGGCAAGCAAGGTGGCTTTCGCCCTACCTCTCTGGAAATGACCTTGCCACAGTAATCTAGGCAACGGTCATCTCGAGGCTAGACTACGATAACGCCCTTTACATTGGCCTTCCTTTGTCGGCTATCCAGAAACTCAAGCTGGTGCAGAACGCTGCAGCGAGACTCTTGGCTGGAGTGCTGACCAGGGATCATATTACTCCAACCTTGCAGCGACTGCACTGGTTGCCAATTGAGCACTGGGTCATCTTCAAAGTGTTGGTTCTGACCTTTAAGGCCTTGCATGGTCTGGGGCCGGTGTACCTAAGGCAGTGTTTCCCAACCTTTTTTGAGCCGCGGCACACTTTTTACATTTGCAAAATCCTGGGACACACCACCAACCAAAATGACACAAAATGACACTCTAACACAGTCATACATATAGTTAATATGTCTTTAAATGTATTTATACACTCAGTGTGAAACCTGGGCCTGTTTCGATGAACACAACATAGATATCCTGGCAGGAATGGCAGAAAGACACAAACTTCCCACACAGAACTCCCATAACCAAGAGAAAATGCTATAAGAGTTTGGTGGGCATTGACCTTGGGTTTTGGAGTTGTAGTTCACCTACAGCCAGAGAGCACTGTGGACTGAAACAATGTTGGATCAGGACCAAACTTGGCATGAATACTCAATATGCCCAAATATGAACGCAGATGGAGGTCAGGGGATTCTGAACCCCACCAATGATAGATCTGGACCAAACTTCCCACACAGAACCCCCAGGAGGCAAGAGGAGGTCTCTACTTGGGGAAAGGGAGGCGGGCCTTCCCAATGCATGGAGAGGGAGAGAGCAAGTAGACAATGGGTGGGGAGGGGGGTGGTTGTAGTTTTGTGCCTTTATTGAGGTAGGTTTCTTAGGGTTTTTATATTTCAACACACTAGACTCCCCCCCCCCCTTCCTGGAGTTTCCAATTTCCCACGGCACACCTGATGATCGCTCACGGCACACTAGTGTGCCCCGGCACACTGGTTGGGAAACACTGCTACAAGCCATTATAGAATATATTTATTTGTTTGTTTGTTTGTTTGTTCATTTTAACTTGTTCACCGCCACTCCCAGCCTGCTCGGGGCGGCTCACACAACAATCACAATAAAAACAATAAAAACAATTAAAACATCTCATTAAAACAGCATCAAACACATTAAACAGCACCAACAATAAAACAGCCTTAACAGCAGGAGAAAAATCCAGCAATTCTTCAAGACCCGAAGGCCTGCCCGAACAACAGCGTCTTGCAGGCTTTCCGGATTGCTGGGAGGCTCCAGAGGGCACGGGTTTCGGAGGGCAACGCGTACCAAAGAACTGGGGCTATGATTGAGAATGCCCTTCTCCATGTTGCTTAATACTTGGTACAGCAAGGAGATTTTGTTCCTCGGAGCGTAAGGATCTGGTGGGACAGTATGGGATAAGGCGATCCCTTAGGTACACTGGCCCCAGACCATTCAAGGCCTTAAAAGTCAAAACTAACACTTTGAAGGCAATCCGGCAGTGCAGTTCCCGCAGGATCGGTGTAATATGGCAGCTGGCAGGGATTCCCGCGAGCAGTCGGGCTGCGGCGTTCTGCACCAGCTTAAGTTTCCGGATCACCGACAAAGGAAGGCCAATGTAGAGAGCGTTTATTATTTATTTATTATTTATTTACTATTTTTATATGCCGCCCTTCTTAACCCCGAAGGGGACTCAGAGCGGCTTACAGCAAACAACAATATTGCCGAAGTGGCTTACAGCAAACTGAAAAAAACAACAAATAACATTACTACCATAGCACAACATCAGCACTACACATCATATTGCACTACAACATATCACAATATTGTTAGCAATATTGCATGTAATACAAATATACAAATGATAATATCACGATATAATTATTATATCACATTATCATTGGCAGTATTATACTGGGTTACATTACCACACCACCAATACCAAATGCATATATAACACATGGTATCATAATCATACTACTATTATTAGTATTACACTAGCTGAACCCGGCACGCGTTGCTGTGCCCTATGTTGGTGATGTGAGAAAGTCTGGGTATGTAAGTTGTGGAAATGATGTGAGCATGTTTGTTGTGTGTATATATATGTGTGTGTATGTGTGTTTATAGTTGTATGTGTGTATGGTTTTTTGGGGGTATGTGTGTATGTATGTGTGCAGGTATTGGTTTGTGTTTATTTGTGTGTATATATGTGTGTGTGTATGTGTGTGTGTGTATATAGTTCTTGGTATGTGTGTATATATTTGTGTGTATTTATCTGTGGGTTTTTTGTGTTTGAGTATGTGTATATATATGTGTGTTTGTGTATGTATATGTATGTATGTGTATATATGGAGAGGTGCTGATATGTGTGTGTATATATGTGTATGTATTAGTGTGGATGTGTATGTATAGGTGTGTAGATATATGTGTATGTATTAGTGTGGATGTGTATTTATATGTGTTTGTATGTGTGTGTGTATGTATGTGTATGTATTAGTGTGGATGTGTATGTATAGGTGTGTAGATATATGTGTTTGTATGTGGTTGTGTATTTATATGTGTTTGTATGTTTGTGTTTATATGTTGTTGTTTATATATGTGTGTGTGTGTATGTGTAGAGGAGGAGGCCGAAGAGGAGGGCGAAGGGGAACCACTCGATCTCCCTCCCCCGGCCCTCTCCTCAGGGCGAGAGGCGGTTGAGGGCTCTCCTACGCCGCGCCGCCTCCCTCCGCTGGCCGAAGAGGAGGCCGCAGGGAGAGAGACGGCGGCTCCCCCTCGGCCTATCCCCGGGCAGCGGAGGCGGCGGCCGGGCGGAGAGCCCTTTGCCGCCTCTCTTCCGCTGGAGGCCAAAGGGGCTGGCAACCCCTCTCCCTGCGGCCTCCTCCTCGGGCAGCGGAAGAGAGGCAGCAGAGGGCTCTCCGCCGCTGCCCGCCGCCTCCCTTCCGCTGGCCGAAGAGGAGGCCGCAGGGAGAGAGACGGCACGGCTTCCCCCCCGGCCCCATCCCCGGGTAGCGGAAGGGAGGCGGCGGGCGGCGGAGGAGAGCCTTCTGCCGCTTCTCTTCCGCTGGCCGAAGAGGAGGTCGAAGGGGAACCGGGCGATCTCTCTCCCTGTGGCCTCCTCCCCGGCCAGCGGAAGAGAGGCGGCGGAGGAGAGCGAGAAGGGGGCGGAAGAGCCGGGCACGGCGCCGGCGCTGGCAGCGTAATGGAGGCTCACCCCTCGCCCCCGCCTCCCTTTGGCTTCTGCTGCTGGGATCTGCTTCCCCGCTGTGTCCTCCCTTGCCGGATGTAGAGTGGCCGCTCGTGTTCGGGAGTGGTGTAGAGGCAGTGAAGGAGGTCGAGAAGGCTGCAGAAGAGGTGTGTGTGCATGTTGTTTATGTGGGGTAGTGGGTAGTTATGGAGGGGGGTTGTGGATTGCGGTTTGCTGGGATGTGGTTTGAAGTTGCACATGCTCGGTACTGTGATGTTTTGTTGGCGGGCATTTTGTGTGTGCTGTGTTTTGCGCATGCGTAGGTATGTTGTATTTTGGTGGATGTTTTGGGGGGTGTTGTGTGTTGTTTCGGGGTGTTTTCGTGGGTGGAGTATGGACCTAGTGGTATGGATGAGTGGCCCTGTGATTTTCGTGTGTGTGGGGAATGTAGTTTTGGCGTGCATTTGCCTTGTTGCACGACCACTTCCCTTTTATATATATAGATATATATCATACTATAACATAATACAATATATTGACATTATAATATATTGTATTATATTAAATTATAATCTAATATAACATATTATATCATATCATATTATATTATTATATTCTTTATAAAATAATAAATAACATTATTTATTTATTTATTTAAACAAAATAAAATTACTTATTCAAATAAATATTTTTTATAGAATTATTTTAAACATAGCAAGACTTAGACAAGAGAAGGGGAGGGTGAAAATAATAATAATAATAAAATAATTTAAAAAAGAAGGGAGCGTTACAGTAGTCTAGCCTCGAGATGACCGTAGCTTGGACCACTGTGGCCAGGTTGTGCCGGGACAGATAAGGGGCCAGTCTCCTAGCCTGACGGAGATGGAAAAACGCCACTCTGCTGACGGTGGAGATGTGGGACTCCATTGACAGCTGAGGATGTAAGGTAACACCAAGGCTTTTTACTGATGATGACGGACATAATGTCACGCCGTCCAGGGTTGGAAGCTGAACATCCCTACCGCCCGGGCGACCAAGCCACAGGATCTCCGTCTTTGCCGGCTTCACCTTCAACCTACTGACTTGCATCCAGTAACGGCCTCAAGGCAACGATGGAAATTATCGGGTATGGATTTGGGCCGGCCCTCCATCCTCAGAATGAGTTGAGTGTCATCAGCGTACTGGTGACACTCAAGCCCAAAGCTACGTACCAACCAAGCAAGTGGTCGCATATAGATGTTAAATAACAGAGGGGAGAGGATTGCCCGCTGGAGAACCCCACAATATAAGGGGGAACCCCCAGAGACAGCCTCACCCCTCCTCACTCGCTGTGACTGGTTCCGGAGGAAGGAGGACACCCATTTCAGGACTGTCCCCCTCACCCCTGTCCCCGGCAAGGCGGTGAGTCAAAAGATCGTAATCGACTGTATCAAAAGCTGCTGTGAGGTCCAATAACATAAGCAGCGTTGATCCACTTTGGTCCAACTGGCAACACAGCTCGTCCGAGATGGAGACCAGAACTGTCTCCGTCCCATGCCCTGAACGGAAGCCAGACTGGAAGGGGTCTAACCAAGCTGTGTCATTTAGGAAGGACTGCAACTGCTCCATTGCTGCCTTCTCAACCACCTTGCCCAGGAACGGTACGTTCGAAACTGGGCGGTAATTGGAAGGGACCGTTGGATCTAACCCCGGTTTCTTCAGCAATGGAGAGACCACGGCCTCTTTTAAACCCTCTGGAAACACTCCTTGCTCAAGGAGGTATTGATTATGCTCAACAGAGGGTCACACAACCCCTCCAGGCAAGCTTTCACTGGCCAGTGCAGTGGTACTCAATAGTGCAGTGGTACTCAACCTTCCTAATGCTGCAACCCCTAAGTACAGGGCTGTCCAACAGGCGGCCCTGGGGCCGTACACCGCCCCCGAGCCCCTTCCCCGCAGCCCCCTAACTTGTTTTAATAAAATACAATTTTTTAATAAAAAAAACCCTACTTCCGGGTTTGGGCAAGCATCGCAAGACTCGCCAGCCACAGACGGGATTTCGAGGGAGGTCGAAATCCCATCTGTGGTTGCGTAGTCTCGCGATAGCTGCCGAAATCTCGGGTCCCACGGGATTTGCGGCCGGCCTGGGCGCGCGCCTCCTCCTCCCTCGCAGCTGCTTCCAGGCCAGCCCCCATTCCCTCAGAGAGAGGGAGGAGGGGAGTGAGGCAGGGAAAGCCCCTCCTGGCTCCGTCCTCTTCCTGTGGAGGGCCCTCGCTTCCCGCCCCGCGGATGGGAGAGCCGCCGCGCCCGGCCTGAGCTTGGCCTCGGCTCCAGCGGGGCTCTTCGGGGACGGCGGCGGCGTTGGCGCTTCGGCCCTGTGGCGGGGCTCCCGCAGTATGGGTAAGGGCCTGGCTCGAGTGAAAGCGGGACGGTGGGTGAGTGGGGGGGAGGGATCCCTCAGTGGTGGTTTCCTTGGCGACGCTTCCTCTCCCTCCTCTGCGCCCCCTCCCCCTTGTTGTGCTGCCTTCCCCGGGTGCAGGGCGCAACGTGGCTTCCTTTGCGCCTGCCCCGGCGGCTTGTTTTCCCTTCAGGGAGGGAGGGAGCTCTTTGGGCCTCTGGGAAAGGAGGCCCCATCAAGCCCTGTGACGGCATTGAGGTGTTTGGGGTTTTTTTGGGTATGTCCCAATTTGAGTGTGGACTCAAATAACTCAAAGGTATTAGGAAACATTCCCCCAATCCACCAGTGTTCCCATTTGGGTATATTGAGTATTCATGCCAAGTTTGGTCCAGATCCATCATTATTTGAGTCCACAGTGCTCTCTGGATGGAGGTGAACTACAACTCCACAACTCAAGGTCAATTGTAAGCCGGGGAGGGGGCGGAGGCAGACCCTTCGGCCCCCCCAGGTGATCAGTGACTGGAATTCTGGCCCTTGGGCCCGTAGAAGTTGGACAGCCCTGCCTTAGTACATTTCCTCATGTTGTGGTGACCCCCAACCATAACGTTATTTTCGTTGCTACTTCATAACTACAATTTTGCTACTGTTTCGAATTGTCATGTAAATACGTATCTGATATGAAGAATGTATTCTCATTCACTGGACCAAATTTGGCACAATGATTTTTTTGTCATTTGGATGCTGTAGTTACCGGGATTTATAGTTCACCTACGATCAAAGAGCATTCTGAACTCCACCAACGATGGAATTGAACCAAACTTGGCACACAGAACTCCCATGCCCAACAGAAAATATTGGAAGGGTTTGGTTGGCACTGACTTTGAGCACTATGGATTCAAACAATGATGGATCTGGACCAAACTTGGTACAAATACTCAATGTGCCCAAAATGTGAACACTGGTGGAGTTTGGGGGAAATAGATTTGGCATTTGGGAGTTGTAGTTGCTGGGAAAAAATGCCACCCTGCTGTTATTGTTCTTGGCGTGAGGTGTGTCACCCTTGCACACGCAATAAAAACAAAATGGGATCAGAAGGGCTGCTGGTAAAAAACAAATTCTGGTAACACCAAAATAGTTTCCAAGGCAAACGCTCGGAGTGAAAAGTTTGGAGCGAGGCTTGAGCTCCAGCAACGTCTCCAAGAAGCCCAAAAGAGCTGGAAAGAAAATCGGAAGAGCACATGTGGAACTAATTACTTATGAAGACTCTCTGACAAAGAACATTTCTGCAGACTTTTCGTGGGGGCTCCGCTTTCAGGAAGTGGCCGTAATTACTGTGCAAGCCCAACGCAGCCTTGCTTAGGACTCGCTCCTTCCAAGATACTAAAAAAAAATTAAAAAATCAAAATTCACGAAACACTTTCCCGACATAGTCCAAAAAAAAGCTAGCAAACAAAAAGGAAAAGCCGCTCAGAAAGTTTGCATTATTCTTTCCTTTCCCTTTGTGGCTGTTTCAATATTTTTTTTTAATTCACTCTGCGCCGAACTTGCAGCAGCGAAACGCGACTTCTGGAGTTTTTACAGCCTTTCCACCGTGGGGCCCATTTCCTGCCCAGTTGAGGAAAAAAACCTGGCCTGGAGATGAAATGACTGCTTAGCATTACACTAAAACATCTGGTACCATTTTATACACAGACCCATGTCTGAGAGCAGGCCATTCCAGCGGTCTCACCAGCGGCACAGCGCATACCCAAACCTCCCTAGGGTGACATCATCCCATATATGGATGCTCGGGCCCAGCCCTCCCCTTTCTCCTGGTCCTAAACCCATTGCCAGATCCACAGTCTGCTGCAAATGTGCCACGTCAAGGCTCGAAATCGCAGCCCTTCGGTGCATTTCGAGGAGAGCCGCAGAACGTGCGGGGATGCCGAGAACAAAGCCCGATCTGCGAAGGGAGAGCGCTTTTCTTTCTTTTCTTTTTTTAAAGACCAAAAGAGGGTTCACGCGAACCCGACCCAATCCTGCTCCGTCGCCCCAGTGTTCAGACTACCTGTTCAGGACAATGCTGTTGTACAGTAGTCTGCACATTGGTTAGACTGGGCACGGACACGCGGCGAGACGGACTCCGGAAAAGGCCAGAGAGAAGACGGGCAAGCGTGGCTCTTTTCAGACTTTATGCTCAAGTGTTTTTCTCCACAGGTTTGGCATGGTAGGAAATGATAGGGCATACGGGGAAAAAGGAGGACTTCCGAGTAATTCATGGAAGACATACTGGTAAGGCCTATGTACTTTGGAAGAGCCTCTGACCTACGACCTGGAAGTGAGTGACACTCCTGACCTGTTCTGGCTCTTCTCTAGGGCGAACACACATGCAACCGGAGTAAGAAGGGTGTATCTGTACCATTAGGGCACAAATGAGAACCGAGTGCAGCTGTCGAATAGTAGTTTGCAACAATGTAATTTTTTTCCAGTGTTACTACTAATATATGTGTCAGTTACTAACTTTCCTTCTGGAAAAAAAAAGTGTTTCAATTCCGACTGCTATTCCTATTTAATGGTGTAGAGTTTTAAGTTCGGTTCAAAAACATGATTTTGACACAAAAAATAACATCAAAACTTCGAAAAAAAATATGTCTATAAGAGACAGCTAAACGTACGTCCCGAGTTGTATCTTTGCAACGAGGGGAGAGTCCTTTCCAACTCATCGATCCAGGGGTGCCCATATGTTCCGAGCAGGACCGTAGCCAGAAAAATAATTTAGGGGAAAGGAGGGGACGGGGTTGATTTTTTTTTTTGGTGAATCATGAGAAATAGTTCCATAACACAAAAATAATTTAAATAGTCTGATTCATTCTATATTTTATACAGACTTAATTAAATCAATTTTCTCGTCTCTTTCATGGGGGGGGCTTCAAATCCCTCCCATGCCTTAGGCTTTGCCAAGGCATGTAACCCCAGGGGGGGGTGAGGGGCTTAGACCCCCCCAAAAAGAAGTTTCTATTCATGACAGGCATGTAGCCTGGGGGGGGCGAGGGGCTTAGCCCCCCCTGAAAGAAGTTTCTATTCATGACAGGCATGTAGCCAGCGGGGGGGGGGAAGGGGCTTAGCCCCCCCCCAAAGAAGTTTCTATTCATAACAAGCATGTAGCCCCCAGGGGGGCAAGGAGCTTTGCCCCCCCCCAAAGAAGTTTCTATTCATGACAGGCATGTAGCCAGAGGAGGAGGGGGGCTTCAGGGGCTTCAGACTCCCCCCCCCCCGAAATTCTCAGGGTGGTCCCTGGTACATTATTTAAACTGTTATGTTTATTCATATCATGATCTGATCACCATGCTCAATATATCCCATATGCATAGGGGTATTATTGGGATAACGATACAAAAGGTTTGCTAGGGTAGACCTTCTCTCGCTCAGACTCAGCCCCCCCAAATCAAACTCAAACTTTTTTTCCTTTAATTTTGGGACTGGTTAAAGGCAGATGTGATCTTTTTTAAACTCCACTTTTCATAATGTTCACAACATTGTAAAATATGTAATGTTGATGTTACTATAATATTATAAATGTTGATGTTACTATAATAATATTATAATAATAATATTATTATTTGATACACAACACGATTAGTACACAGCAAACAAGATCCCTATGCCAGCTTTTGTATTGGATCACATGATGGTCACTTCCCAAGTGTCTAGGACTGTGTGATTTATTATTATTATTATTATTATTATTAACACAACAAAGATCACAGACAAGATGCTCTGCTGGCTGTTGTACAGGATCACATGATGGTCACTTCTCAAGTGTCTAGGACTGTGTGATTTATTACTGGCATATTGTCCAGTTTCTGAATGCAGATTAACTGCATTGAACTGGACGATATGGCAGTGTAGACCCAATCTTTGGTGGCAATGGCAGCTTCCTTTGTGGAATGAATAGCAGCAGGGCCCAGGATATGCAAGATATGTTAAAGCAGTGTTTCCTAACCTTTGTTGAGCCGCAGCACACTTTTTACATTTACCAAATCCTGGGGCACACCACCAACCAAAATGACACAAAATGACACTCTAACACAGTCATACATATAGTTAATATGTTTCTAAATGTATTTATACACTCAGTGTGAAACCTGGGCCTGTTTCAATGAACTCAACATAGATATCCTGGCAGGAATGGCAGAAAGATACAAACATCCCACACAGAACTCCCATAACCAAGAGAAAATGCTGTAAGAGTTTGGTGGGCATTGACCTTGGGTTTTGGAGTTGTAGTTCACCTATATCCAGAGAGCACTGTGGACTCAAACAATGTTGGATCAGGACCAAACTTGGCATGAATACTCAATATGCCCAAATATGAATGCAGATGGAGTTCAGGGGAAATGGACCTTGACATTTGGGAGTTGTAGTTGCTGGGATTTATAGTTCCCCTACAATCAAAGAGCATTCTGAACCCCACCAATGATAGAACTGGGCCAAAATTCCCACACAGACCCCCAGGAGGCCAGCGGAGGTCTCTACTTGGGGAAAGGGAGGCGGGCAGTCCCACTGCATGGAGAGGGAGAGACCAAGTAGACAACGGGTGGGGAGGGGGGTGGTTGTAGTTTTGTGCCTTTATCGAGGTAGGTTTCTTAGGGTTTTTATACTTCAACACACTAGACTCTCCCCCCCCCCTTTCCTGGAGTTTCCAATTTCCCACGGCACACCTGGTGATCGCTCACGGCACACTAGTGTGCCCCGGCACACTGGTTGGGAAACACTGTGTTAAAGGGAAAACGTGTTTTTAACTTTGAGTAACTTGATCCTCTTGTTTTAATTGTATCTCAATCATTCCTGACTGCTTTGCCATCGGTGATTGCTGCTTTGTTTCCTAGTTCTGTACCTCCCTGAGCAGTCCAATCCTATTCGGTCCGATTTCACGGGACTAACTTCCAGGTAAGATAATATACAACACTATCTTTCAGGCCATCACATTCATGTTTGAGAATGATGAAGGCTATATTGATCTTTTCGATTTCCTGCGTTTTAGCAACACAACTACATTGTAAATAGAAGTTACAACGGAAAATTGAAAGAAGCCAATGGTTTTGCAGTAAATCGGTATATTATTATTATTATTATTTGATACACAACACGATTAGTACACAGCAAACAAAGTCCCAATGCTGGCTTTTGTATTGGATCACATGACGGTCACTTCCCAAGTGCCTAGGACTGTGTGATTTATTATTATTATCATTATTATCATTACTATTATTATTAACACAACAAGTTGAGTCCACAGCAGAACAAGAACACTCTGCTGGCTGTTGTATTGGATCACATGACGGTCACTTCCCAAGTGCCTAGGACTGTGTGAATTCTTATTATCATTATCATTATCATTATTATTATAATAAACAAAACAATATGATTCCACAGAAGACAAGATCCCTATGCCGGCTTTTGTATTGGATCATCACAGAAGGACAAGATTATTAACACAACAAGTTGAGTGCACAGCACACAAGATCCCAATGCTGGCTTTTGTATTGGATCACATGACGGTCACTTCCCAAGTGCCTAGGACTGTGTGAATTCTTATTATCATTATCATTATCATTATTATTATAATAAACAAAACAAGATGATTCCACAGAAGACAAGATCTCTTTGCTGGCTGTTGTATTGGATCACATGACGGTCACTTCCCAAGTGTCTAGGACTGTGTGAATTATTATTATCATTATCATTATCATTATCATTATTATAAACACAACAAGTTGAGTCCACAGCAGACAAGATCCCAATGCTGGCTTTTGTATTGGATCACATGATGGTCATTTCCCAAGTGTCTAGGACGGGGTGATATATTATTATCATTATCATTATCATTATATTATTATTATCATTATAAACACAACAAGTTGAGTCCACAGCAGAACAAGATCCCAATGCTGGCTTTTGTATTGGATCACATGATGGTCACTTCCCAAGTGTCAAGGACTGTGTGATTTATTATTATCATTATCATTATCATTATTATAAACACAACAAGATGAGTCCACAGCAGACAAGATTACTCTGCTGGCTTTTGTATTGGATCACATGATGGTCATTTCCCAAGTGTCTAGGACGGGGTGATATATTATTATCATTATCATTATTATTATTATTATTATTATCATTATAAACACAACAAGTTGAGTCCACAGCAGAACAAGAACACTCTGCTGGCTGTTGTACTGGATCACATGATGGTCACTTCCCAAGTGTCAAGGACTGTGTGATTTATTATTATTATCATTATTATTATTATTATTATTAACACAACAAGTTGAGTCCACAGCAGACAAGATCCCAATGCTGGCTTTTGTATTGGATCACATGATGGTCACTTCCCAAGTGTCTAGGACTGTGTGATTTATTATTATTATTATTATTATTTATTAACACAAGATGAGTCCACAGCAGACAAGATCACTCTGCTGGCTGTTGTATAGGATCACATGATGGTAACTTCCCAAGTGTCTAGGACAGTGTGATTTATTATTATCATTATAATCATTATCATTATTATAAACACAACAAGATGAGTCCACAGCAGACAAGATCACTCTGCTGGCTTTTGTATTGGATCACATGATGGTCATTTCCCAAGTGTCAAGGACTGTGTGATTTATTATTACTACTATTATTGTCATTATTATGATGAACACAACAAGATGAGTCCACAGCAGACAAAATCACTGGTGCCGGCTGTTGTATTGTTGTATTATTATTATTATTATTTATTTATTTTTACGGACACAAAACACATACATTATTATTAATATTATTATTATTATAAACATTATTATAAATACAACAAGATGAGTCCACAGCAGAACAAGAACACCCTGCTGGCTGTTGTATTGGATCATGTGACGGTCACTTCCCAAGTGTCTAGGACTGTGTGGTTTATTATTATTATTATTATCATTATCATTATCTGGTGGTGAACACGAGGTGGCGCTGGTGCTTTGCTTCTACAGTGTTGCTAAAGTTCTGGTGGTGAACACTAGGTGGCGCTGGTGCTTTGTTTGTACAGTGTTACTAAAGTTCTGGTGGTGAACACTAGGTGGCGCTGGTGCTTTGCTTCTACAGTGTAACTAAAGTTCTGGTGGTGAACACTAGGTGGCGCTGGTGCTTTGCTTCTACAGTGTAACTAAAGTTCTGGTGGTGAACACTAGGTGGCACTGGTGCTTTGCTTCTACAGTGTTGCTAAAGTTCTGGTGGTGAACACTAGGTGGCACTGGTGCTTTGCTTCTACAGTGTTGCTAAAGTTCTGGTGGTGAACACTAGGTGGCACTGGTGCTTTGCTTCTACAGTGTAACTAAAGTTCTGGTGGTGAACACTAGGTGGCGCTGGTGCTTTGCTTCTACAGTGTTGCTAAAGTTCTGGTGGTGAACACTAGGTGGCGCTGGTGCTTTGTTTGTACAGTGTTACTAAAGTTCTGGTGGTGAACACTAGGTGGCGCTGGTGCTTTGCTTCTACAGTGTAACTAAAGTTCTGGTGGTGAACACTAGGTGGCGCTGGTGCTTTGCTTCTACAGTGTTGCTAAAGTTCTGGTGGTGAACACTAGGTGGCGCTGGTGCTTTGTTTGTACAGTGTTACTAAAGTTCTGGTGGTGAACACTAGGTGGCGCTGGTGCTTTGCTTCTACAGTGTAACTAAAGTTCTGGTAGTGAACACTAGGTGGCGCTGGTGCTTTGCTTCTACAGTGTTGCTAAAGTTCTGGTGGTGAACACTAGGTGGCGCTGGTGCTTTGCTTCTACAGTGTAACTAAAGTTCTGGTGGTGAACACTAGGTGGCGCTGGTGCTTTGCTTCTACAGTGTAACTAAAGTTCTGGTGGTGAACACTAGGTGGCGCTGGTGCTTTGCTTCTACAGTGTTGCTAAAGTTCTGGTGGTGAACACTAGGTGGCGCTGGTGCTTTGCTTCTACAGTGTAACTAAAGTTCTGGTGGTGAACACTAGGTGGCGCTGGTGCTTTGCTTCTACAGTGTTGCTAAAGTTCTGGTGGTGAACACTAGGTGGCGCTGGTGCTTTGCTTCTACAGTGTAACTAAAGTTCTGGTGGTGAACACTAGGTGGCACTGGTGCTTTGCTTCTACAGTGTTGCTAAAGTTCTGGTGGTGAATGGCGCTGGTGCTTTGCTTCTACAGTGTTGCTAAAGTTCTGGTAGTGAACACTAGGTGGCGCTGGTGCTTTGCTTCTACAGTGTGGCTAAAGTTCTGGTGGTGAACACTAGGTGGCGCTGGTGCTTTGTTTCTACAGTGTTGCTAAAGTTCTGGTGGTGAACACTAGGTGGCGCTGGTGCTTTGCTTCTACAGTGTTGCTAAAGTTCTGGTGGAGAACACTAGGTGGCGCTGGTGCTTTGCTTCTACAGTGTTGCTAAAGTTCTGGTGGTGAACACTAGGTGGTGATGGTGCTTTGTTTGTACAGTGTTACTAAAGTTCTGGTAGTGAACACTAGGTGGCGCTGGTGCTTTGCTTCTACAGTGTAACTAAAGTTCTGGTGGTGAACACTAGGTGGCACTGGTGCTTGCTACAGTGTTGCTAAAGTTCTGGTGGTGAACACTAGGTGGCGCTGGTGCTTTGCTTCTACAGTGTTGCTAAAGTTCTGGTAGTGAACACTAGGTGGCGCTGGTGCTTTGCTTCTACAGTGTTGCTAAAGTTCTGGTAGTGAACACTAGGTGGCGCTGGTGCTTTGCTTCTACAGTGTTGCTAAAGTTCTGGTGGTGAACACTAGGTGGCGCTGGTGCTTTGCTTCTACAGTGTTGCTAAAGTTCTGGTGGTGAACACTAGGTGGCGCTGGTGCTTTGCTTCTACAGTGTTGCTAAAGTTCTGGTGGTGAACACTAGGTGGTGCTGGTGCTTTGCTTCTACAGTGTTGCTAAAGTTCTGGTGGTGAACACCAGGTGGTGCTGGTGATTTAGTTCAACAGTGTTGCTAAATTTCTGGCGGTGATTACTAGGTGGCGCTGGTGCTTTGCTTCTACAGTGTTGCTAAAATTCTGGTGGTGAACACTAGGTGGCGCTGGTGCTTTGCTTTTACAGTGTTGCTGGTGGTGAACAAGTTCTGGTTCTGGTGAACACTAGGTGGCGCTGGTGCTTTGCTTCTACAGTGTTGCTAAAGTTCTGGTGGTGAACACTAGGTGGTGCTGGTGCTTTGCTTCTACAGTGTTGCTAAAGTTCTGGTAGTGAACACAGGTGTTGCTAAGTGTTAAAGTTCTGGTGGTGAACACTACAGTGTTGCTAAAGTTCTGGTGGTGAACACTGGTGCTTTGCTTCTACAGTGTTGCTAAAGTTCTGGTGGTGAACACTAGGTGGCGCTGGTGCTTTGCTTCTACAGTGTTGCTAAAGTTCTGGTGGTGAACATTAGGTGGTGCTGGTGCTTTGCTTCTACAGTGTTGCTAAAGTTCTGGTGGTGAACACTAGGTGGCGCTGGTGCTTTGCTTCTACAGTGTTGCTAAAGTTCTGGTGGTGAACACTAGGTGGTGCTGGTGCTTTGCTTCTACAGTGTTGCTAAAGTTCTGGTGGTGAACATTTCAGAACTCTTAACAAAACTTTCAAAACTTCATTTCAATATTGTCGATTTTTAAGACAGAAGCAATTAGGAACTGCCATTTATAATAGCATTCTTTATGAGGGAGAGCACGCATAAACATATAAACATATAAACAAGGAGGGGGGGAATGGGCTCCAAAATATTACTCCTTATTTTACTTCCGGTGACACAATTAAACCATTCTATGTATTTTATTTTAGAATGGGCAAGGTGGTGCTACATCGTTTTAGCGAACTGTTTATAAGACCTTTTAATATTTTTATTGCTTTCCATCTTTTTATTCTAAGCAGAATTGCTTCAGTATTGTAACTAGTTCGCTCCCATTTTTGTATTTATTTTTGTTTATTTCTAATTGTATTGTTTGCTAACGGCTTTGAGTACTAATCTTGAGAAAAACTGAGTAATAATAATACCACAATGTTTTTCTTTTCAGTGTCTAGGCATTCCTTCGGCTTTAGTAACGTCTTTCTCAACACCCTCACGGCTATGATTGTGAAATTTTAACGGTGTGCCAAATTCAGTCTGCAGTTTTAATAGTATTTATTACACCAGTTATGCCATATTATCACTTCACATAGTGAGGGGTAATTTAACACACATGCATATGCACAGTCCCAATAGGAGAATTTAGAAAGCAATTAAATTATAATTAGCACCATCTTTTCACATATTTATACATGGTAATGTATAGAAATGTAGAGAGCCGAACAAGGGACTCTATGTCACATTTGTCGACCTCACCAAAGCCTTCGACACCATGAGCAGAAAAGTTCTGTGGCAGATCCTGGAACGACTAGGATGTCCCCCCAAATTCCTCAAAATGATTACCCTGTTACATGAGGGCCAGCGCGGTCAAGTCAGATACGGCGATGCTCTCTCGGAGCCCTTTCCCATAACTAACGGAGTGAAACAAGGTTGTGTTCTTGCACCAACCCTATTGACAATCTTCTTCAGCATGATGCTCCAAAGGGCTACGGCAGACCTCGAAGAAGAAGGCGGCATGTATATATGCTGTCGTACCGATGGCAGCTTGTTCAACTTAAGCCGTCTGGGGGCTCGCACTAAGACTCTAAAACATCCGAATTATATCCGAATTTCGGATGTATCCGGAGTTCAAAAACAGGCCTAATACATACATATAAACACATATACATAATATGGGTATCTCTCTCTCTCTCTCTCTCTCTGCCAAGGTTGGTTCCTATTAGATGTTTATGTGGCTTGCAGTGGTCTCAGGAACTTAGTGAGGGTACTGCAAGTCCCGTTGGCCATGGTCCATCCCCCTCCAAACAGCACCAGGATGTGGAGTGGGTCATGGGGGCTCTGTGTGTCATATTTGGTCTTGATCATTCTTTGGATGAGCGTTGCAGCGGTCTCGGAAGGTGAGTGAAGGTACTTCAAGTCCCATCATCTGTGGTCCATCCTCCTTGAAACAGCACCAGGGTGTAGAGTGGGTCAAGGGGGCCCTGCGTGCTAATTTTGGTCTGTATTGGTCATTGGGTGAAGGTCGCATTGTGAAGTGGGCCATTGGGCCCCTGTATGCCAAGTTTGGTCCTGATCCATCACTGCTGTGGGCCGCAGTGTCTGACTGCCTGAGGCCTTTCCCTTTCCCTCTGAGTCACCTTAGAATGTTGGAATGTAGATGGCCAATCGGAGTCCTTTATGCAGACACCATTTCAGTGGCAACCAATCCTCTCTGTCTGGGGCCCTAGAATGTTGGAGTTCTGGGGCTGGTCAATCAGAGTCCTTTATGCAAATAATCCCATAGTGGCAACCTATCGAAACACTGTCACATATTTATTGTCACCTCCGCACCTCCCAGAAAATGAACATTCCATTTCCAACGGAAAAAAACCCTTTCATTTGGCTAACTCAAGCATTCAGTTGCATTCTGTTTTGCTGGCCAATCAGAGTCCTTTATGCAAATAGTTCCTCAGTGTCAACCAATGCCCTCTGTCTGGTGCCTTAGAGTGTTGGAGTTCTGAGGCTGGCCAATCTGAGTCCTTTATGCAAATAATCTGGTGCTTTAGAGTGTCGGATTTCTGAGGCTGGCCAATCAGTGTCCTTTATGCAAATAATCCCACAGTGGCAACCAATGAAAATGCTGGCACATATTCCTCCGCACCTCCTGTCCTCCGCACTGCTGCAAACACTGACTTTTATTATATACATAGATAGATAGAGAGATAGATAGAAAGACCCAAATCGATTTGATGATTGAGTGTTTTCACAATTTTCTCCTTTGTATGCAGTATAATGTGTGCGCATATGGAATTAAGAAGTGTCCGTTGGAATGGCAATTTTTATACCCAGGGCATTATTATTATTATTATTATTTCTAATTAAGCCTATTTTTGAAAGTAATTTTACCTATTATGTGAACATATTATATATTTTTATATATATTTCTCTCCCTGCAAGAGTAACATGGTCCACCCATAGACAATGGCACCTTTGAACTGGATTCAAAATTGTTCTTTGGACCTATGTTTAGGGCACGTGTTTTGTTGCATTCGCTTGTTGTATACATGGCAGGAAAAAAATAATAATGTGGAAAGCCCTTTTGTGAATGAAATAAATCTCCTTTTTGTTTGACAGCTCCCTGACGTGTTAACGTTTCCTTTCGTGCGGCCTTCCCCTCCCGTGCGGTCAGTCCCGTCAAAGGTAGAGCCTCGTGCTGGAGCCGAGGGGCTGGCTGGACAGAGTTGTCACGTGTCTGCCTGTCTACACTTGCTGTGCAGAACATCTTCTCACCTGTACAGCAGGCACAGACAGGCAGTCACATGACAACCCAGCCTGAAATACAGCCAGCCAATGGGAGAGTCCCTCTGACTACTAGAGCATCTTCGCCACATCACTCCTGGATCCCAATGCGTTGGCTAAGCATCAAGACCATGTATAGAGCTGATGACCAGTTTGTACTGAATTTGGAAGCAAGTCCGAGATTGACAGAACCTACAAAACACAATAAAACACCTTCTGCTGTGGTTTTTTTTGCTGTGCTTTTTATAGTGATTTTAAGGAGCAATGAGCTTGAACATTTGGCTCCTATTTCGGGACATTGTGCTCGTTACGATGCCTAAATAAATATAAAATTGCCTGTGAATTAGGGTTCGGATTTCAGGACTTTCCCAATGGGTGACATCGGCCATTTGCACACGGCGGAATAAAACCCCACCATATCTGCTTTGAACTGAGATATCTGCAGGCCCAGATCAGGCCCTCTTGCCGCCCTAGGCCAAAGGGTCTGCCTCCGCCCCTCCCCGCCCCGGCTCCGCCCCTCCCTGCCCCCGGCTCCGCCCCTCCCACCCCTGGCTCTGCCCCTCCCTGCCCCCAGCTCCGCCCCTCCCCACCCCCGGCTCTGCCCCTCCCTGCCCCCGGCTCTGCCCCTCCCTGCCCCCAGCTCCCACCCCTGGCTCTGCCCCTCCCTCCCACCCCTGGCTCTGCCCTCCCTGCCCCCAGCTCCGCCCCTGCCCCCCACCCCAGGCTCTGCCCCCTCCCTGCCCCCGGCTCCGCCCCTCCCTGCCCCAGCTCCACCCCTCCCACCCCTGGCTCTGCCCCTCCCTGCCCCCAGCTATGCCCCTCCTCCCCACCCCTGGCTCTGCCCCTCCCTGCCCCCAGCACTCTACCCTGCCCCACCCCAGCTCCGCCACCCCCGGCTCCGCCCCTCCCTGCCCCGGCTCCGCCCCTCCCACCCCCTGACTCTGCCCGTCCCTGCCCCCAGCTCCGCCCCTCCCCACCCCAGCCCGGCTCCGCTCCTCCCTGCCCCGGCTCCCCACCCCGCCCCTCCCTGCCCCGGTTCCACCCCTCCCACCCCTGGCTCTGCCCCTCCCTGCCCCCAGCTCCACCCCCCTCCCCACCCCTGGCTCCGCCCCTCCCTGCCCCAGCTCCACCCCTCCCACCCCTGGCTCTGCCCCTCCCTGCCCCCAGCTCCGCCTCCCTGCCCCCCCTCCCCACCCCCCCAGCTCCGCCCTCCCTGCCCCTCCCACCCCCCCCGGCACCGCCCCTCCCCCCCCCGGCTCCGCCCCTCCCTGCCCCCCAGCTCCGCCCCTCCCACCCCCGGCTCCACCCCTCCCCACCCCCCAGCTCCGCCCCTCCCACCCCTGGCTCTGCCCCTCCCTGCCCCCAGCTCCGCCCCTCCCCACCCCTGGCTCTGCCCCTCCCTGCCCCCGGCTCCGCCCCTCCCTGCCCCCAGCTCCGCCCCTCCCACCCCTGGCTCTGCCCCTCCCTGCCCCCAGCTCCGCCCCTCCCCACCCCCAGCTCCGCCCCTACCACCCCTGGCTCCGCCCCTCCCTGCCCCAGCTCCACCCCTCCCACCCCTGGCTCTGCCCCTCCCTGCCCCCAGCTCCGCCCCCCTCCCCACCCCTCCGCTCCGCCCCTCCCTGCCCCCGGCTCCAACATCCCCACCCCGGCTCCGCCCTCCCCACCCCTGGCTCTGCCCCTCCCCGCCCCCCCCGGCTCCGCCCCTTCCCACCCCCGGCTCCGCCCCTCCTCACCAGATTGAAGGAAGGAGGGCGGGGCGAGGAGGAGAAAGAGGCGCCCTCCCGCCGCGCGTCCTGCGCACCACTCACCCTTTTTCGGCGGGGCTGGCGCGCCCACCCCTCCTCTCTGCCTCCTCCTGGCGTGGCGTGGCATTGCCAGGCAGGGAGGGAGGCGAAGCCGCCCGCCGCCCCTCCTCCCTTGTGTGGCGTGATGACGCAAGGGAGGAGGGCCGGCAGCGCGACTTCTCTTCGCCTCCTCCTCCCTGCCTGGCCACGCCACGCCATGCCAGGGAGGAGGCAGAGAGGAGTCCCGCCACCGCCTCCTCCCTGGTGTGTCGCGCCAGCCCCGCCGAAAAGGGGTGGGCGGCGCGCAGGACGTGCGGCGGGAGGGTGCTTCTTTCTCCTCCTCACCCCACCCTCCTTCCTTCAATCCGGCAAGGAGGCGGGGAGGGGTGGAGCTGGGGGGAGGGGCGGAGTAAGGAGCGGAGCCGATCCTCCCTCCCTCCCTCCTAAAGCAGACCTGGGGAGCAGAGCAAAGGGAGGGGCCCTTTTTTTGGTAAATTTTTTGGGGGATTTTTTTTTAATCGGGGGTCCGGATCCGCTGCCCCCCCATACGTGGCCTCGGGTGGCCTTATGGGTAATCCGGGCCTGGATATCTGGCAGTGCGGACTCAGATAACCCATTTCGGAGCAGATATTGTGGGTTATTCTGCCTTGATATTCTGGGTTATATGGCCGTGTGGAAGGGGCCCAAGATGGTTCATACCACAACGTCCTTCTGGTAGTGGACAAGTCGCAAACAAAGAGGACTTTGCTTGATAGAAACTGGACCTCAAGGCAGGGCCGTAGCCAGGATTTTGGTTCGGGGGGGGGGGGGCTGAGACGTGGTGGAAGAGGGTCTACCCTAGCAAACCTTTTGTATTGTTATCCCAATAACCCCATGAATGTGGGATATAATGAGCATGGTGATCAGATCATGATATGAATAAACATAACAGTTTAAATAATGTATCAGTAAGGCCTTTTCGCGGACCACCCTGAGAATTTAGGGGGGGGTCTGAAGCCCCCTTAGCCCCCTGGCTACATGCCTGCCTCAAGGGAAGGAAAATATTCTTGCAGCAGGCTGTACCAGGACATGGCTTGGGCTACTTTGACACAGGATCACTTTCCCTTACGTGACGGACAAGGCCATCTGTTGAGCCAATGGTGTGCACTCTAGGAAAACCGGGCTCTATGGAAACGGAATTGGTTGGCTTGGGAACAGGAATGAGAGAGACGCCGTGAGCCAGGGACTTTGCTTAAAGGCCCGAAGCTTGGAAGGAGATCTTCAGCATTGTAATTGGCCTCAAATTTGGATAGCAAGGGATTGAATGAGCTCACCTCCTCAAAAGGGATCGGAGCATGTTGGCTATCTCTTCCTCAGAGATGCTGTGCCGTCGCACCCGGTCTATATACTCAGGAAGGGCAAGGCCATAGGCTCTCTCTACCAGGGGATTACTTCTTGCCTTACTTTAGAGCAGGGGTGGGCAATTGATTTCCCCAAGGGGCCACACGAGAACCAAAAAATACCATGGAGGGCCGCACCTAAAGGCTGAATTACATTCTACATAATATCAATTGAATTTCTTTAATAATAATAATAAGGCACTACATTGCATTTTTGATATCTTAATAACTAACTTTATTTCTTATGAGCCGCCCTCCACGAAAGGTGCTCTGGGCACCTTACGCAATTAAAATAAACAGGTTACATAGTCACCGCTTGTTACTCAATCAGAGCCTTTTCTGAAGAATCTTAAGTACCCCTCAACATGTATGTAGATCAGGAGTGGCTCTTTGGTCTGGCGTGCCGAAGAGGGAGTGCTGTGTTTACAGGCTTCTGCGCCTGCGCACAGGAGCTTCTGGGCATGCGCGGAGGGAGGGAGCGCGTGCCGAATAGGGAGTGCTGTGTTTACAGGCTTCTGCGCCTGCACACAGGAGCTTCTGGGCATGCGCGGAGGTGGGGGTGCATGCTGAATAGGGATTGCTGTGTTTACAGGCCTTTGCACCTGCGCACAGGAGCTTCTGGGCATGCGCGGAGGGAGGGAGCGCGTGCCGAATAGAGAGTGCTGTGTTTACAGGCTTCTGCGCCTGCGCACAGGAGCTTCTGGGCATGCGCGGAGGGAGGGAGCGCGTGCCGAATAGAGAGTGCTGTGTTTACAGGCTTCTGCGCCTGCGCACAGGAGCTTCTGGGCATGCGCGGAGGGGGTGCATGCTGAATAGGGATTGCTGTGTTTACAGGCCTTTGCACCTGCGCACAGGAGCTTCTGGGCTTGCGCGGAGGGAGGGAGCGCCTGCCGAATAGAGCGTGCTGTGTTTACAGGCTTCTGCGCCTGCACACAGGAGCTTCTGGGCATGCGCGGAGGGGGGGTGCATGCTGAATAGGGATCGCTGTGTTTACAGGCCTTTGCGCCTGCGCACAGGAGCTTCTGGGCATGCGCGGAGGGGGGAGGGCGTGCCGAATAGAGAGTGCTGTGTTTACAGGCTTCTGCGCCTGCTCACAGGAGCTTCTGGGCATGTGCGGAGGGAGGGAGCGCGTGCCGAATAGAGAGTGCTGTGTTTACAGGCCTTTGCACCTGCGCACAGGAGCTTCTGGGCATGCGCGGAGGGAGGGAGCGCGTGCCAAATAGAGAGTGCTGTGTTTACAGGCTTCTGCGCCTGCTCACAGGAGCTTCTGGGCATGTGCGGAGGGAGGGAGCGCGTGCCGAATAGAGAGTGCTGTGTTTACAGGCTTCTGCGCCTGCTCACAGGAGCTTCTGGGCATGGGCGGAGGGAGGGAGCGCGTGCCGAATAGAGAGTGCTGTGTTTACAGGCCTTTGCACCTGCGCACAGGAGCTTCTGGGCATGCACGGAGGGGGGTGCATGCTGAATAGGGATTGCTGTGTTTACAGGCCTGTGCACCTGCGCACAGGAGCTTCTGGGCATGCGCGGAGGAGGGGTGTGCATGCCGAATAGGGAGTGCTGTGTTTACAAGCCTTTGTGCCTGCGCACAGAAGCTTCTGGGCATGCGCGGAGGGAGGGGGCGTGTGCTGAATAGGGAGTGCTGTGTTTACAGGCTTCTGCGCCTGCACACAGGAGCTTCTGGGCATGCTCGGAGGGGGGGGTGCATGCTGAATAGGGATTGCTGTGTTTACAGGCCTTTGCACCTGCGCACAGGAGCTTATGGGCATTCGCGGAGGGGGGGTGCATGCCGAATAGGGAGTGCTGTGTTTACAAGCCTTTGTGCCTGCGCACAGAAGCTTCTGGGCATGCGCGGAGGGAGGGGGTGCATGCCGAATAGGGTGTGCTGTGTTTATAGGCTTCTGCACCTGCGCACAGGAGCTTCTGGGCATGCGCGGAGGGGGGGGGGCCCCAAAATAATTTGGGGGGGGGCGCCGAAATAGTGTTCGCTTACCATTTAAAATTACCTTAGACCGCCCCTGAGCAAGGGCTCCCCAGGGCAGGGGAGGGGGCCGCGCCAACAGGGCTCTCAACAGCCCCATAGAAGTCATTCCGAGGGAGCCTCTCTTCCGCGTCCACAACGGGATTCACAGGGACCAGAAAGACAAAAAGCCCAGTTTGTTTGTTTGCTTTATTTATTTTGAAGAAAATATTTTAGGCACTAATTTCTAAATTTAAATTTTAAAAAAATGGTGTGGAACTTGTCTTATTTTTTTTGTTTTGTAGAACAGCCTGTAAAAAAGGTCAGAGGAAACATTCTGAGTAATACCAAAATCTAGTCTGTTCTCAAAATAGGCCTCTTACGTAAAACCCGTGGAGAATATCGCAACTCCTTGTCTTGTGCTTTCCAGTAACTGATATCGCCAGGGAGACTTCCATAAGTACTACAGGGAATAGAGGGTTATTACGCCTAGTAGCCACTGAAGGCCTTCTCCTCCATGAATCTGGTGTAGTAAATACAAGGTATGCACACAATGTGTGTCTGTCAGGACCTAATGTTTAAATCCTGCAATTCTTTGGGCCTTTGATACCATTATGTATGACGCATCTGGCCATTGCCTTGCTGAAACGGTTTCACGGGATATCCATTCCTGGGTACAAGTCAAACTACTGGCCCTTCACGCTAAGACCCAGATGATCTGAAACAGTGTTTCCCAACCTTTTTTTTTTTTTTGAGCCGAGGCACACTTTTAACATTAAAAAAAATCTTGAGGCACACCACCAACTGAAATGACACAAAATGACACTCTAACACAGTAATACATATAGTTAACTGACCTTGAGTTCTGGAGTTGTAGTTCACCTACATCCAGAGAGCACTCTGGACTCAAACAATGTTGGATCAGGACCAAACTTGGCATGAATACTCAATATGCCCAAATGTGAACACAGATGGAGTTTGGGGAAAATAGACCTTGACATTTGGGAGTTACAGTTTCTCGGATTTATAGTTAACATACAATCAAAGAGCATCCTGAACTCTTGCAACAATGGTATTGAACCAAACTTGGCCAATTGAACTCTCATTACCAACAGAAAGTACTGAAAGGGTTTGCTGGATGTTGGTGAACTACCAGTCCAAAGCTCAAGCTTAATGCCCACCAAACCCTTCCAGTATTTTCTGTTTGTCTATTTTGACATTGTTCCCGTTTTCAACCACATATCTGCGTGAGATGGACGACTCTAGCGTGACTGCGATAAAAACTAAACAGAGAGAGAGACTGTCAGCCGTTGAGCAAGACCTTCGTGTGTGCCTTTCCGCCATTCCTGCCAGGATATCTATGTTGTGTTCATCGAAACAGGCCCAGGTTTCACACTGAGTGTATAAGTACATTTAAAAACATATTAACTATATGTATGACTGTGTTCGAGTGTCATTTCGTGTCATTTTGGGTTAGTATTGGTATGTTTTGTGTGTGCGTGTCTTTCTGCCATTCCTGCCAGGATATCTATGTTGTGTTCATCGAAACAGGCCAAGGTTTCACACTGAGTGTATAAATACATTTAAAAACATATTAACTATATGTATGACTGTGTTAGAGTGTCATTTTGTGTCATTTTGGTTGGTGGTGTGCCCCAGGATTTGGTACATGTAAAAAGTGTGCCGCGGCTCAAAAAAGGTTGGGAAACACTGGTCTGGGTGATTGTTTTAGATGTAGTTGAATTAGATGTAGTAGTTTTAGCATTATATATTATGAAGATCTTTTTTTGGTATTCTTTTGGTTCTTTCTATTTTTACCCGTATTTCTGAATAAAAAACTGAAATTTCCTTTAAAAGAAAGGCATTTTTAAGCAGATTCTCAGCTGAGGTCACTGTTTGGAAATAACTGGAGCACCTAAAGTGACGGTATTGCTGGAGGGAACTAAAATTGAAGTTGCAAAGAGGTTGACACCATGAAACTGGCATTTCCAGACAATATTATTGAATATGTATGTCATTGTCCTGAATGTGCTCATGCACAAGACAGAGATAGGTCCTTTGGCACAATCTTCTGGTATTCATTTAGACCAGTGTTTCCCAACGTTTTTTGAGCCGCAGCACACTTTTAACATTAAAAACATCCGGGGGCACACCACCAACCAAAATGACACAAAATGACACTCTAACACAGTCAAGAACGGCTGGGGATGGTGGCCTGCTGGGAGCAGCTGCTGGGAGTGCCGAAGCCGGGGGAGGGGGAGGAGCCAGGCCATGCCATGCCCCGCCCCTTTCCTCTGGCTTCAGCTCTCCTACAGCTTCTCCAGCCTTGAGGGGGCAGTGCGAGCGAGGGGCGGGAGACATAGCCCCTGTCCCCGGCGCCGCTCTTCGCCATGACTCCCGCTCCTCGCTTGCTGAAGCCGCGCGGAGGAAGAGCATGAGTGGTGGACGGGCTTCAGTGGACGGGGCTCCTCCTCCGTGCGGCTTCAGCGAGCGAGGGGTGGGAGTCATGGCAGAGAGCGGCACTGGGGACGGGGGCCATGACTCCTGCCCCTCACTCGCACTGCCCCCTCAAGGCTGGAGAAGTTGGCGGATTGGAGGCTGGCTGGAGAAATGGACGAAGGAGGCAGCGCCCCGGCCCCTTCTTCTTTTTCTTCGCCGCCACCCAGCCCTTCCTCCCCCAGCAGCAGGAGTTTAGCAGGAGGGGGGAAGAAGGGGGGCAGAGAGCTTTTCTCGCAGCACAGCAGGAGGTCCCTCACGGCACACTAGTGTGCCACGTCACAGCGGTTGGGAAACACTGATTTGAAGCCATCAGCATCGCATTTGAGCAGGACGCTACTCGGTCTGGATTTCCCTGCATTTTTAGGATTTGTTGCTATACTTCCTGAGAGTAAGTTCTGCACGGAGGATGATCTGGATATTGGTCTTTGGATATGGAAGGCAGCTTCTGTATCTCCAGGTACAAATGAGCAATAGGCCAAATGTGTTTCCACAATTGCCTTTGGGAGGGTCAGCAGCAGGCCCGGATTAAGTCTTTGTGGCGCCCTAGGCCACACATTGGGAGCCACGCACCTAGGGGCGGGGCTTCCCTCCGCCTTTTCGTCGCTCGCGCCAGGCGCCGCTCCTTCATACGGAGAGGGGCCGGCGCAAGCGAGGAAGAGGTGGGGTGAAGCCGCATCAGAGGCCCTAGGAGCGGGACTTTGCTCTGCCTCTTCGTCGCTCGTGTCGGGCGCCCCTCCTTCCTTCACTCACGGAGCGGCGCCCGGCGCGAGCGACGAAGAGGCGGAGCGAAGTCCCGCCCTAGGGCCTCCGACACGGCTTCGCTCTCCCTCTTTGTTGCTCACGCCGCCGGGTGCCGCTCCTTCCTTGAGGGAAGGAAGGAGAGGGCCCGGCGCGAGCGAGAAAGAGGCGGGGCGAAGCCGCGTCAGAGGCCCTAGGGGCGGGACTTTGCTCCGCCTCTTCGTCGCTTGTGTCGGCCGCCCCTCCTTCTTTCACTCAAGGAAGGAGCGGCGCCCGAGGCGAGCGACGAAGAGGCGGAGCGAAATCCCACCCCTAGGGCCTCTGACGCGGCTTTGCTCCCCTCTTTGTTGCTCGCGCCGCCAGGCCGCTCCTTCCTTGAGGGAAGGAGAGGGGCCCGGCGCAAGCGAGGAAGAGGCAGGGCGAAGCCGCGTCAGAGGCCCTAGGGGCAGGACTTTGCTCCGCCTCTTCGTCGCTTGTGTCGGCCGCCCCTCCTTCTTTCACTCAAGGAAGGAGCGGCGCCCGATGCGAGCGACGAAGAGGCAAAGTGAAATCCCGCCCCTAGGGCCTCCGACGCAGCTTCGCTCCCCTCTTCGTCGCTCGCGCCACCGGGTGCTGCTCCTTCCTTGAGGGAAGGAAGGAGAGGGCCCGGCGCAAGAGAGGAAGAGGCGGGGCGAAGCCGCGTCAGAGGCCCTAGGGGCGGGACTTTGCTCTGCCTCTTCGTTGCTCATGTCAGGCGCCCCTCCTTCCTCCACTCAAGGAAGGAGCGGCGCCCAACGCGAGCGACGAAGAGGCGGAGCAAAGTCCCGCCCCTAGGGCCTCCGACGCGGCTTCGCTCCCCCTCTTCGTCGCTCACGCCGGCGGGCGCCGCTCCTTCCTTTAATGAAGGAAGGAGAGGGGCTGGAGCAAGCGAGGAAGTGGCGGGGCAAAGCTGCATCAGAAGCCTTGGGGCGGGACTTCGCTCTGCCTCTTCAACGCACATGGCGGGCGCCCCACCTTCTTTCACTCAAGGAAGGAGCAGCGCCCAACGCAAGCAACGAAGAGTCGGAGCGAAGTCCCGCCCCTAGGGCCTCCGACGCGGCTTCACTCCCCCTCTTAGTGGTTCACGCGCAAAGGCGCAGATGCGGCTGAAGATCGACCTTTTCTTTAAAAAATGGGGGGGGGGTCCGGATCTGGCGCCCCCCCCCCCATGGCTATGCCCCTAGGCTGTGGCCTAGGGTGGCCTTATGGATGATCCGGGCTTCTCAAACCAAGACGTGTGTTCATAAAGAGGAATTAAAGTGCTCTCATGTCAGATCTTCCACAAAGTTGCAGCAAAACAGAAATATGGCTAGTCAAGGCAACACTGGAGGGACAGGCGACTGCGCTCTCAGAGTAACCGGGATCTCACTCTTTGGGTATCTCACTTCTGGGTCACCCATCATTAACCAAAATGTTGTGATCAGAACCGAGAATGGAAGGACTGCTGTGAAACGTCATTGAAGTTCCAAAAACACAGGAGCATGTGCCTGTTGTACACATGGGGCAGACACTGTGCACGTGTATGTTGGCAAACATGCACAATTGTGAACCTTATCTTTGCTCAGACTGATTCCCATACAGTCTGCATCCGGGGCCTGAGGCCATACTTGCGCAAGCAGGCCACCCCAGACCAGCTGGCCTCCCCCGGAATGCCCAGCTGCTTGATTTTCTCCCAAGATGCTTCCTATCCAATGTTTGCAGGACAGCATGTTACGAGGACGGGTCAATAAGTCCATGACTTTTTGAATTTCCCGCCTCTTAACTGAAAGGGCAAGACTGCTCCTCTCAACAGGCATCTGTCAGTCGACTCCTGTCAAAATTTGAACAAGCTGCGTCATTTAGTTTGTGTTTGACAGCCATTGATAGCAGACTACTGCGGGATTTGAGGAGAAAATGGAAAAAAGCGAATTTCGTCTGCTCTTTAAGCATTATTTATTGCGGAAAAAAAACATCCCTCAAACCAAGGCTAAGCTTGATAAATACGATGGGGACTCTGCACCATCAATTTCAATGGTAAAAAAGTGGTTTACTGAATTTTGTTGTGGCCGTACAAGCACGGAAGTTGCCGGACGTTCTGGACGCCCACTTGAGGTCTCTACACCCGAAACAATTGAAAAAAATTCACAATATGGTGTTGGCCGATCAGAGATGGAAAGTGCGAGAGATTGTGGAAGCCGGAGGCATCTCACGTGG
Source organism: Anolis apletophallus (assembly GCA_030556195.1). Taxonomy (NCBI): domain Eukaryota; kingdom Metazoa; phylum Chordata; class Lepidosauria; order Squamata; family Anolidae; genus Anolis; species Anolis apletophallus. Next base: position 165,588,594 of record JARBWK010000005.1, read on the forward strand.
CTCAGTGGTTTCAATTTTAAGTGATCATTTGGGTATGGGAAAGCTTTCCGCAAGATGGGTGCCGCGTTTGCTCACAATCGACCACAAGCGCAATTGTGTGACAATTTCGCAGGAGTGTTTGGCGTTGTTCAACCGCGATATGGACGGGGTTTGGCGCCGTTTCGTAACCGTGGACGGAATGTGGATCCACCACAACACACCAGAGACCAAACAGCAGTCACAACAGTGGGTTTCTTGAGGTGAATCGGCGCCAAAGAAGGCCAAGGTGGGTTTGTCAACCAATAAAGTCATGGCGACCGTTATTTATTTATTTATGTATTTATTTATTTATGTATTTATTTATTTACTTACTTTGCTTCTATACCGCCCCTCTCAGCACGAAGGCGACTCGAGGCAGTGTTTTTTTTGGGATGTACACGGTATAATCCACATTGACTACCTTCAAAAGGGTAAAACAATCAATGGCGAATATTATGCCAACTTATTAGGTTGATTTAATGAGGATTTCTTGGGGGGGGGGGGGATGACCGCATTTGGCCAATCAAAAGTTGTTTTGCACCAGGACAATGTAAGGGTGCACACATGTGCAGATGCCATGGCAACAATCCATGAATTGGGATACGAATGGCTCCCTCATCCGCCCTATTCTCCGGATTTAGCCCCGAATGACTATTTCTTGTTTCCAAACCTGAAGAAATGGCTCGGCGGAAAGAGATTTGACTCCAACAATGAAATCATCTCACAAACAAATACCTATTTGGATGAACTTGACAAACCTTATTTTTTGGAAGGGATAAAAAAAAATTGGAGAGACGTTGGACAAAGTGTATAGAGCTCAAAGGAGACCACGTTGGAAAATAAAGTGATTTTTTAAATCCAAAAACCTGTGTTTTATTCAAAAAGTCACGGACTTATTGAACCGCCCTCGTAACTTCGGAGAATATGGTTTCTGTTCTGTTATATGGCTCAGTATATCTTATAAAAGACCTATAGACCTATACAGCTAAAGCACATGACAAAAAGGGCGATTCTATTCAAAATACATCAAATCTAGCCTGTCGTCTTGACTTTTTGGAGCAGAAGACTTCGGCTTTGAGGACTTTCTGCCCATTTGCAACGGACATTCGGAAACGTCGTTGTCATCGCTCGCGTTGAGTCCATCAGCCGCATCATTTTGGAAAGCGGAAGAGGATATTTTACGAGTGGTGCTCACCTTGGGCTCCAGATTTCCCTTGTGAGTGAGATCGAGCACACCCAATGCCTTACAAGGACCAGCACTCATGTCCTCTCGTGTCAATGAACTAGTTTCTCTCTGGTCCCGCTTTGTCCTGTGAGGTTGGTACGAAGGTTCCTGGTTCTCTTCAGGAAAGGAGCCTTCCACGCTACCGACCAACGGTTGAGACGCAATCAGCATATCTTGAGTGGTCTTCAACACTCTCGGGGTGCGCTTTTTGGTCATCGGCGGAGGCGAGTTCAGCCGGGGAATGGAGTCGTCCAGGGTCTGCCTACAAGCACAATAAACAGAGTTAAAGAAAAGGCTCTCTCAAAAGGATCCTTCACCAAGGATGGCTGGGAACCAACACAGATTTCTAGCTTGGTATTACCAGCATCTTAGAGCAGTGTTTCCCAACCAGTGTGCTGTGGCACACTAGTGTGCCGTGAGCGATCATCAGGTGTGCCGTGGGAAATTGGAACCTCCGATACCCTTCCTTCCCCCTCTTTGCAGTTCTTTCTCCCTCTTTCCCTCCCCAAAGATCCATCCCGAGGCAAAGGAAGGGCTCTGCTGAATGCCAGGGCCATTCACAGGTTTTCAAGAAACAAATTGAGCCGCTTCCCCCAACAAACAGGAATCAATCAACGTAGTGGCTCTGGCCGATGCAAAGGACATCACAGCGCAAGACAAAATCGCAAAGACACCTCCCTCCATTCTCAGCTGAGCAAAACATGCCAGCACTCAAAGAACCAAACACAGAAGTAAAAGAACAAGAGAGAATGCAGGGAAGGAGACCAGAGGAGGAAAAAGTAACTCTAAAGGACATTATGACAGAACTACGAAAATTAGGGGAAGCACAAGACAGGTGCATACAGAAGATTGACTCAATAATGGCCCGACAAGAAAAGCAAATTGAATTGCTACAGGACGCAAGGCTAGAATCAAACAAAGAAGCGACCCCCATAAGGCTAGTACTAACAGTCATTTATGAGGATGGAAAGGAAACACCCCAGGTTGCAGGGAAAAGGGCAGCAATACAGGAGGATTTGGAGAAGGGGGTGGAGAAGACCACAAAACTGCAAGAGGCATTAGGGAAAAGAGGAATTTATTCAAAAAGAAAAAGAAGTGGAGAAGAAACTCTGGGAGCTATTAGAGCAATTAATGAAGACTCTACAGCAGGGGTGCTCACACTTTTTCAGCATGGGAGCTACTGATTAAAAAACCAAGTCCCAAAGATCACCTGCCCAGAAATGTAAAACATATAACTATTTTCTTATTTATTTATTTATATTTATTATTCATTTTTATGTACCGCTCCTTCCAGCAGGCTCGGGGCAGTTTACATAAAATGAAGTTATAAAACATCCACATTTCAATTTAATAACAACAATATAAAACAGAGCATAAAAATACATCCAACCACCCCATTTCTCCCACACTACCATATTACCACACATATTATCAGCCAGAAAGTAAGAAGAGAGGCTTTTGAACTGCAAGGCCATTTAATACTCAGCAAGGCAAACAAAGGGGCATGCAAAAATACATCCAACCACCCCATTTCTCCCACATTTCCATATTCCCCAACATATATTTCTCAAGGAACAAAGCAAGCAGAGAGGCTTTGGAGCTAAAATGCCATTTCTAAACATTAAAAATAAACAAAGAGACATGCCACAGAACAATCAAGCACCCACCCCAAAGTAAAATGACCGACCTTTGAGATGCGGTAAAGAAATGACCCCAAAGTGTCCTTCTTCTTCTCCTCCGTCGTTGCTACTATTTCCACGCCGCCAGCATGCGTGCCGCCTCCAAGAGCTCACGAGAAGTCCGAGAGGCAGAATGGGCACTTCTGCGCATGCGCGCGGGGCCAGCCATGCAGTGCATCATCCAGGCCCGCCCCCTTTGGTCTCCTACGACTCTGAGTGGCTGGAGAAGGATGGAGGGAGGAGGAGGAATCCAAAAGAGGGGTCCCATTCTGCCTCTTGGACTCTGCAGCTTTTGGAGGTGGCGCGCGAGCAGGGAACGGGGAGGAGCAACGACGGAGGACTTCTTTGCAGCATGCAGGGGCGCGTGAAGAGGACCAACAGCAAAAAACCTGGTCAGGGGCCTGAAGATCACCAGGATGAGGCCCAAAGATCACCCTGGTGATCGCGATCACCGTTCTGAGCACCCCTGCTCTACAGTCTCTACCCTCAAAAAAGGAAGAGAGGACAAGAACCAGGAGGTCGATCCAACATCTAAGGGGTACATTCGGGGTGCAAATAAGAACAAAGCTAAAGGGAGTGGGGGACGGACCAATGGAATGAGAAGCCGGAGGAGGACAACTCGACAAAGCAGAAAGAAAATTCCAAAGAAAAGACATCCTTACTCTCCAGGGAGGCCCACGGAATATAGTCCTTCGAGAGGTGAAAACATGGAGGCGGATGTGGGAGGTCTAGAATCCCATAAAGAATATGGTTAGGAAGGAGGACAAGAAAGATGAAAGGAACGGATGCAACTACATTAAAAGACAAGGAACGGACTATGGACCTGGATCCTCATACCAAACAACAAACAACGCGAACCCCCCAACCAGGTAAACTCAAGAGTCAACGACCCCTGGCTACCTGATGAAGGAATGGGACTACCTATAACCAGACAAGCTGATCTTCCAAGAGCTAGCATCCCCCCCTTCTCGCACAATGTCAACCACACCTTAACCCCCCATTTCTTCCCTTTTACAAGAACTGAACAAACGAGACTGTACGGAGGTACCGGAAGTCAACATAACTCCCCCTTGTCCTTCTCCTTGCCCCTCCCCCTTCCCTCCCACCTCCCTAGCCTCCCCCTTTTCCCCCCCTCCCCATCGCACCTCCACTCAGACATCTTACCCATCCTCAACCCCTCCCCACCCCCCTCCCTTACCAAGGTCCCAGGAACCCCCACCCACCCACCCTCACACCTTTTCCCAGTTTTGCTGTATTTGAAAACCTTAATAAAAATTTTGTAAAAAAGAAAAAAAGAAACAAATTGAGCCTCTCCACTAGGATTTTTTTTTTACTATTTTACTGGTTTTTTTCGAGAGTTGCCTTACCCCCCTCACCCAAGGAACTGTTTATAACAGCTTCATGACATCCATAATTAACTGGAAGCAAGTTTCACTCAGGGTGAAAATTCACAAGGGTCTGGAGAACAAGCCCTATGAGGAGCGGCTTGAAGAGCTGGGCATGTTTAGCCTGAAGAAGAGAAGGCTGGGAGAAGACATGATAGCCATGTATAAATATGTGAGAGGAAGTCATATATATGCGGTGTTCATCAAAACAGGCCCAGGTTTCACACTAAGTGAGTGTATAAATACATTTAAAAACATATTAACTATATGTATTACCGTGTTAGAGTGTCATTTTGTGTCATTTTGGTTGGTGGTGTGCCCCAGGATTTTGTAAATGTAAAAAATGATTAGAATTTGAATATTATATTGGTATGTACCTTTCACTCAACCAATGTACTCTTGGGTTGCTCTCTATGGGTTTCGTGAACTTTATAATGGATATTAGATTGCTAAGTGTCATTTTTATTGCCTTTTGTTTTAGAACCTTTGGACCAGTGGAATTGTCACTGTGCACTATATTTTGTTTGCTTTCGGTCCGACGAAGCCTATTAGGCGAAACGGCGAGGCCTGTAGTTGACCGTTGACCCATCTCCTTTCCGCCTGTCCCGCAACATTTGTTTGGATACTACAAGTGATTTACACATGGATAGATGCATTCCCGGGACTGCTATGGCTGAAAGTGTGTGACCTGTGATTTACAACAGCATACTCTTCTATTTTGATTTGTGATATCTTTTTGAAGTGAACATTAAACCTTGAATATCTTCCAAGAAACCCTTCTCTGTCTACTCCCTTTACGTCTCCTGACCTACATGCCCGGATTACCCATAAGGCCAACATAGGCTGTGGCTTAGGGGCGCAAGCCAGGGGGGACGCAGCTCACGGACCAAAAAAAACTGGTCTGCGCCCCTCTTTCCCCCTTTCTCGTGCCCCTCCTCGCTCCTTCTCCCGGCAAAGTCTCTGCTCCGTCCCCTCCGGGGCCCTCGCATTTATTTATTTATGTATTTATTATTTCGACTTGTTGGTGGCCCCCTCCGCGAGGCTCGGGGCGACTCACAGAGGTTAAAAACACAATAACACATAATAAAAACACAGCAAGTGCAGCAAAAATACATTAAAACACAATAAAATCACTTTAGGAACTAACATACAATCTAAGAGCTACATAGTAGCGGGTACAGTGGGACCCCCACATTATTCTTGACCAAATGCCCTCACAAACAGGAAGGTTTTACAAGCCTTTCTGAAGGCTAACAGATTGGGCAGCGCCCGGATGGTGGGAGGGAGAGCGTTCCACAATGCTGGGGCCATGGCGCTGAAAGCTCCCCCCCACGTCAAGGTCAAGTGGAGGGTTGTATGGCTCGGAACCGTGAGCAGATTCAAGGACTCTTGTAGGACTATTTGGGGAGAGGCGGTCCCTTAGGTACACCGGCCCCAGACCGCGGAAGGCCTTGAAGGTCAAAAGCAACACTTTGAAAGTGAACCGCTGCTCTATTGGAACAGGCGTGATGTGGCAGCGAGATGGTAGGCCTGCCACCAGCCGAGCTGCAGAGTTCTGCACCAGCTTAAGCCTCCGGATCACTGACAGAGGAAGGCCAACGCATTGATTTGCCCACGGGTCTCTGGCTGGCCTGACCTCCTGGCTCCCGGGGAAGCCGTCTCCATGGTGACTCGCCCGGCTCCCCCGGCGGCAGACTGGAAATTCCTGCAGCCAGCGCCGAGCGGCAGAGTCCGGGAGAGGGCGTGGGAGGGAGGGGAGAAGGAGGAGAAGGAGGCAACTAGGAGGAAAGAAAGAAAGCAAGGAAAGAAGGAAGAGAGGGAGAGGGGAGAGAAAGGGCGTTGCTTGGGTGGAGCTCTCCCAGGTCCCCAGCACGAGACCACACCAACCCAGGCTCGCTCCTGCGCTCTCGGACCAAACCGGGGTGGGCTGCTTGGCCAAAGGGAGCCGCGGGAGGGAGGGAAGGATCAAGGCCAGGGTCTGGCTCTCCTGCCTTCGGGAGCAGCCGAAGCAAAAGCCACACAAACCCCAACCTGAATCCTCCCTCGCTCTGCGGGAGCGCACGCCAAGCGGACACCTCTCTCTCTCTCTCTCTCGTGCGTGCCTTTGGAGCGAGTTTGCACCCGCTGCGCTCTCCCCAAGCCTCCCGAGGAGACCTTCAGAGCACAGCGGAGCTTTCCAGCCGGCGAGAATGGGGACCTTGGAGGTGGCGGGATGGTGCCTACTTGCCTTTCCCTTCTGCTCCGAAGGCACCCTGGCGAAAGCCAGCCAAGTGCGGGTCTGAGTCGTGTGGGGGGGGACGGGCAGGGCGGTAGAGGTTGTCTTAAAGGGGGCGTAATTCCAAAGTGTGGCCTAGGGTGCTAAAAGGTGTTAATCCGGGCCTGCTGACCTAAGCAGCCTTTTCTATTATCCTGCTGTAGCAGAAGACATAGAAGAAAGTCAGCAAAAACAACAAGAGACAGAAGAAGAAGAGGAGGAGGCCAAACATGTTCTTGCTGCGGCACATATGAGTTGGGAAACCTGCCAAGAGTTGTTGCCAGGAAGGCTCATGATGCCACTTACCCTTCTGAATTGTCTTGGCGTTCCTGTCTCATGTCACGTGCACAGGAGAGTGCTGCCCCTGCACTCTCGTTGACCTCTGTCACCCCCATGTTGCTACGGTTGGCAGGTTCTTTCCTGTGCAGGAAGTCATTGACTTTGGCACCCACAGTCTTTCCAAAATTCTTGAGGGGCTGGCTTCCTGGGAAAGACTGGGAGTGCGTGGACGCAGGTTTTGTGACCGGCAGCTTGGGCACCGGGCTCGTGTTGGAATTCTCAAACATGCTTTGGTCGACTGCAAAAAAAAAGAAAGAAAACAACACCTGCATGATTGGAGCAAGTTTCAGTCGGAAGAATTTTGCATTGTTTACCTCAGTGTTTTTCAACCTTTTTAGAGCCACTGCACATTTTTTACATTTACAAAATCCACCACCAACCAAAACGACACAAAATGACACTCTAACACAGTCATACATATAGTTAATATGTTTATAAATGTATTTATACACTCCGTGTGAAACCTGGGCCTGGTTCGATGAACACAACATAGATATCCTGGCAGGAATGGCAGAAAGACACAAACTTCCCACACAGAACTCCCATAACCAAGAGGAAATACTATAAGAGTTTGCTGGCCATTGACCTTGGGTTTTGGAGTTGTAGTTCACCTATATCCAGAGAGCACTGTGGACTCAAACAACGTTGGATCAGGACCAAACTTGGCATGAACACTCAATATGCCCAAATGTGAACACAGATGGAGTTTGGGGAAAATAGACCTTGACATTTGGGAGTTACAGTTTCTGGGATTTATAGTTAACACACAATCAAAGAGCATCCTGAACTCTTGCAACAATGGAATTGAACCAAACTTGGCATATTGAACTCTCATTACCAACAGAAAGTACTGAAAGGGTTTGCTTGGGAATTGACCTTGAGTTTGGAAGTTGTAGTTCACCTACACCCAGAGAGCACTGTGGACTCAAACAATGTCATGTTATGTTGTTGTTTTTTTATCCAGAGTCACAATGTTGGAAGGAGGCTCACCACTTTAAGGTCCCTCAAACAGGCATGGGAAAACTTCAGCCGTTTGGGTGCTTTGGACTCCAACTCCCACCATTCCTAACAGCCTGAGGCCCTTTCCTGCTTAAGTGGCTGAGTGGGGGAGGAGGAAAAGGGCCCGAGGCTGCTAGGAATGGTGGGAGTTGGAGTCCAAAACACCTGGAAGGTCCAAGTTTGCCCATGCCAGCTTTCGACAGAGGCCTCTTCCTCCCCCTTCGCGCCCTTTCTTCCCCCTCCTGCCCAACACTTACTTTTTCTTCTACACTGCCGCTTCTGCCGCCATTTTGATCCGAGGGGGAGCGTGTTCGGGAGGGGAGGGGGGAGGGAGGAAGATGTGACCCATGCGGGCGTTACTGCACAGAGCAACGCGAGGCAAAGCGAGCAGAGCGAGGCTGGGAAGAAGGGAGCCCGAGTGGAGAAGGAAAAGTGTTCGGCAGGAGGGGCAAGAAAGGGCGTCGGAGGTCCCAATTTCCCATGGCACACCTGATGATCCCTCATGGCACAGTAGTGTGCCATGGCACACTGGTTGGGAAACACTGGTTTACCTTGGCAGATGACACAGAAGAGGTGAAATCCAATAACATTGATACGACTAAATGAAATAGTGGGAAAGAAGTCCCACTCATTTCCACAGATCACCTCTAACTCCAGGTAACACTGAAATTCACCTACAGACAGAACTCAAGAAGAACATTGTTGGTTGCCACATTTTGGCTCCGTCTACACTGCATTATAATTCAGTTTCAGACTGCATTCTATGGCAGTGTAGATGAGGCCATAGACTGCAGGATCTGGGAGAGAGGTCTGGCTTATTATTGCTCCTTAATGAAAAGAATAAGCTCACTTGCGCTGATTAGCAGTCGGGGGCGGTCCTACCGGTAGGCAAAGGACGCCGCTGCGTGGGGCGCGCCATCTGGGTAAAGGGTGCATTCCCCCACCCGCCAGACAGCGTCCGGCCGCTCAGGGAAGCCCCGGTGCCAAGGAGGCGCTGCTCCTGCTCCGAGGTGGCAGGGACGGCGGGAGCTCCCTCTCGCCCCGCAGGTGAACGAGCTCGCCGAAGGGGGGAGGGCAGGCTAGCACAAGGCTGGGTGGGGGATCCTGGGAGCTGTAGTTCCACAAGGCCTTACAACAGGCATGGGCAAAACTCAACTGAGGGGGAAAATGGAAGGCGCCTGTTAGGAATGGTGGGAGTTGGAGTCCAAAACCCTTGGAGGGAAGGTCGAGGTCTGCCCATGCCTGGTGTAAGGCCTTGTGGAAAAGGCCTGAGGCTGTTTAGGAATGGTGGGAGTTGTGGTGGATGTTTTTTTGGGGGGGGGCGCCAAAATAATGTTGGGGGAACAAAATAATGTTCGCTTACCATTTAAAATTACCTTAGACTGCCCCTGTTAGCAGTTCAGTCTTTACTTAACACTAGCAGTGGGACTCGATCCGAAGGCAGCAGGAGAGATGTGTCAGACGAAGGACGGACCACCTGGCGCATCTATTTCTGTCCTCCAACAGGTTGCTGTCACCTCCCATAGATTCTCCTCGCTTGATCTTTCTCTTGACAATGACCTCGGGCTTTAATTTTTGATCTGCGCACTCAGATAATCTCCATTTGATTTCCTAGCTGTTCTACAGATTTACTCTGCTTATAGTATTACTTTTGAATTCTAATTTAAGTAGGAGAGTTTATAAAATGAATTATGGAATTATGGAGTTTATAAAATCTATATATATAAAATCCTTCATGTGGTTGGTTCCAGTCTCATAGACAAAGAAACCACACAAGGCAGACACACAAAAAACAGCCCACATACCCAGAAAACCCTACGAGGTATGTTTACCAAAACACCCCCCCACACACACACACAACCAAAAAAGAGCCAACGGCCACAGATTCAAAAAAACATTATGGACTACAACTCCCATGATCCCCCACGCCACCTCCCTCTGACAGTTTACAGCGTCGGAATGTTAGTGGAGCTGACCAATTACAGGGATTATGCAAATACTCCCTCAGTTAGAATGTAGGCTGGGTGCCCACCCCCCTGGCAGTTTAGAGTGTCGGAATGTTGGTGGTGGTGCTGGCCACTCATAGGCAATATGCAAAACAGACAGGAAATAAAAGGCAATACAAGAGGTAGAAGCTGGTGAAGAGACTAGCAAATGGAAGGGGGGAAAGGAAGGAGGGAATGGAGGGAGGGAGACAAGGGGAGTAAGAACTGATACAGAAAGGGAACGGATGGCAGGAAGGAGGGAAAGGAAAGAAGGAAGGGAGGGAGGGAGAAGGGGCAGAACTGATACAGAGAGGGAAGATGGCAGGAAAAGCTGAGGGATGAGGGGGAGAGGGAAGAAAGGAAGGATAAAAGGCAGGAAGGGATGTTACTGTTGGTCTTCTCCACATGCACACACGTATGTACATATAGACATGCACACATACACACATATATACATGCACTGAAATATACACATGCACACATTTATTTATTTATTTATTTATTTATTTATTTATTCACATTTGATTGGCCGCCCTTCCTCGAAGGCTTGGGGCGGCTCACAACATATACGTACAACACATACACACACACATCTGTACTTACACACATCTACACATATACACGCATATACATATACGAAAACACACATATACATAAATACACACATATACACGCATATACACATATATATACTGTAAGTACACACACACATATGTACACATAGACACAAATCCATATATATACATACACACACAAAACACATATATGTACAACACATACACACACATCTGTACTTACACACATCTACACATATACACGCATATACATATACGAAAACACACATATACATAAATACACACATATACACATATATATACTGTAAGTACACACACACATATGTACACATAGACACAAATCCATATATATACATACACACACAAAACACATATATGTACAACACATACACACACATCTGTACTTACACACATCTACACATATACACGCATATACATATACGAAAACACAAATATACATACACACATATACACGCATATACATATACACATATACATAAGCACACACACATATGTACACATAGACACAAATCCATATATATATATATATACATACATACACACACAAAACACACATATATAGACTGGGACACAGGAAAGAGAAAAAGCCACAGCAGCGCATGGCCGGGTTCAGTTAGTGAATTATAAAACTGTGTCGCATCCTGCACTTTCCGGTTCACTCCAATCTATATATATACCGAAAGAGATGGGCAAGATGGGAACGCTGTCCCTATGAGGATCGAAATTAAGTATGGAAAAAATAAATAAAGGGGATATGGAATGCATATATGATAGAGACATTTTTTTACAATTATGCCTTATGCAGAAGGAGTGACAGAGAGACATGTGCCATCTTTTCTCATAACAGTAACTCCCAGGATCAGGAAATGAATTGATTCAAAATTACACAAAATACTTCTTTAGATGAAAACCCAATTAATTAATGGAATCTGTTACGACGGTATATGGTAACGATCACTGACTTTGATGGATTGAAATCCAATTAGTTAATGGAACCTATTACCACAAGATGCGATAAAGTCCATTGACTCTGATGGAGTGAAAGCCATTAGACAGATTTAGCGAGGTCAAACGGGGACATCAAGAATTTGTGTCTGCCAAGATTAAAGAAACCTCGAAGTTGAGAAGCAGCATTCCTCCAAATTCCAGTTATTGGGATTACAAAGAACAAGAGAGGACGCTGTAGCTCTTGTTCACAGAAACACCACAACTGGTCCCTGCTGGAAATGGGAGACTGGATCAACTGGTATGGGTTAGCAGGGATCTGAGATTTTGGTATTTTTATTTATTTATTTACTAGCTGATCCGTGCACGCGTTGCTGTGCCATAGTCTGTGGCTAACCCCTTCTACCCACATGGTGGGAAAGCACAATCAAAGGACTCTTGACAGATGGCCATTTTGCCTCTTGTTGATAACATTAAGAGACCTTTAGCAGTTTGCTCAGGGTGAGTTGGGATTTGTATCTTCCTTTTGTTGTATTGTAGTCCTGTCCCACTGTATTCCCAGGCCTGGGTCAACAAAGTGAATGTTTGTATGTATGTGGATATGTGCCAGCTTTCTGATTGGTTGCCACTCTGGGATTATTTGCATAACACCTCTGATTGGCCAGCACCACCAACATTCAGACACTCTAAACTGCCAGAGGGGGGTGGCTCCCAGCCTCTACATTCTAACTGAGGGAGTATTTGCATAATGCCTCTAATTGGCCAGCACCACCAACATTCCAGCACTCTAAACTGCCAGAGGGGAGTGGGGAGTGGGCACCACCAACATTCCAGCACTCTAAACTGCCAGAGCCTCTACATTCTAACTGAGGGAGTATTTGCATAATGCCTCTAATTGGCCAGCACCACCAACATTCCAGCACTCTAAACTGCCAGAGGGGAGTGGCTCCCAGCCTCTACATTCTAACTGAGGGAGTATTTGCATAATGCCTCTAATTGGCCAGCACCACCAACATTCCAGCACTCTAAACTGCCAGAGGGGGGTGGCATGGGGGATCATGGGAGTTGTAGTCCAATTGGTTTTTTTTGTATTTTTGGTCGTGTTGTTTATTTTTTATTTTTTGGGTGGTAAACATACCTCGTGGGGTTTTGTGTGTATGTGGGCTGATTTGGTGTGTCTGCCTTGTGTGGTTTTGCTGTCTATAGGCTACTTAGGATGACAGCTCTCTTTTTATATATATATAGATTTATTTATTTATTATTTCGACTTCTATACCACTCTTCCCAAAAAGGCTCAGGGTGGTTCACAGCAATGAACAACAAAATACAACATACTTGAAAACATAATAAAAACAGATTAAGACCAGAGTCGGGGTTACAGCTTAGGGATTGAACGCCTGACGGAACAGGTTGGTCTTACAGGCCCTCCAAAAGGCCTGTAGATCTGTTATTGCTCGTGCTTCCTCCGGGAGGGCATTCCAAAGGGTAGGCGCTGCTACAGAAAAAGTGCGCTGCTGCGTCGATGACAAGCGGCACATCTTAAGTGATGGAACCACTCGGAGGTTTCGATCCATGGACCGCAGTGGTCTCTGGGGAACGTGCAGGGAAAGGTGGTCCTTCAGGTACACTGGCCCCAGGCCATGCAAGGCCTTAAAGGTTAACACCAGCACTTTGAAGGCAATCCGGTGCTCGATAGGGAGCCAGTGCAAGCGCTGGAGGACTGGAGTGATGTGGCACAAGAGTGTCACTCCAGCCAGCAGTCGAGCCGCAGCGTTTTGCACCATCTTCAGTTTCCGGATTACCGACAAAGGAAGGCCAATGTAAAGGGCGTTACAGTAGTCCAGCCTCGAGATGACCGTGGCCTGGATTACCGTGGCCAGGTCATCACCGGAAAGGTAGGGCGCCAGCCGCCTTGCCTGGCGGAGGTGGAAAAACGCTGCTCTGCTCACGGTGGAGACCTGAGCCTCCATCGTCAGCAGAGGGTCCAGTTGGACCCCAGGCCTTTAACCAGAGGTGACGGGCTAACCACCTCACCATCCATTATTGGCAGCCGGCCCCCCGGGCGACCTAGCCACAGGACCTCTGTCTTCGACGGGTTCACCTTCAACCTTCTGGCCCGTAACCACCCAGTCACGGCTTCCAGGCACTGATGGAAATAATCGGGTACAGAGTCCGGCCGGCCTTCCGTCCTCAGCACCAGCTCGGTGTCATCTGCGTACTGATGGCACTCCAGACCGAAACTACGCACTAGTTGGGCCAGTGGGCGCATATAGGTGTTAAATAATATTGTAATTTACGGGCCAGTTTGGTTCATGCTTTTTCTCCAGATGCTTTACATTTTGTCAGGTCTCCATTTCCATGTGTTTTGTGTCCATAGAATCAATCCACCACAGCTTGAAAATATTTGGGGAAAATATCCCCCAAACAAGCCTTTGCTTTCCTGGGCACCAAGTGAGCACTATGGCCATGTGTAGGTGTACCCTTCTATAGCTTTCTGCCGTTTTGCTTGTTTCAGGCTCCCTGAGGCACTTGTTAGAGTTGTTCGCCTTTTTATATATGGGAGAGGTGTCCAACTTGTGACCCTCCAGGTGTTTCAGACTCCAACTCCCAGAAGCCCTAGCAAGCTTGTCAAATAGTCAGGAATTCTGGGAGCTGAAGTCCAAAACACTTAGAGGGTCGCAAGTGAGACACGACTGATTTAAGAAATGCCATTTCACTATGTCGTCGTACATAATGGGATTTGAGGATCCGCTGATTTTGGTATCCACAGGTGTCCTGAAACCAAACCTTAGAGCAGGGGTGGGCAATTATTTTTTCCAAGGGGCCACACAAGAGCCAAAAAATATGATGGAGGGACGCACCTAAAGGCGGAACTACATTCTAATCTACATTATTTATTTATTTATTCACTAACTATATTTAGCATATATCACACATTAATATTAACATATTAATATATCAAGAAATATCCAGGACCGGGGACGTGTGGAGAGGGGAGGGGAGGTCTCTGGGAGGCTCCCATTAACTTGTGGGGTCCCCCAGGGGGCCATCCTCTCTCCTTTATTATTCAACATTTACATGCACCCCTTTGCCCAGCTGGCCCGCGACTTTGGTCTGGAGTGTTACCAGTACGCTGATGACACCCAGCTGCTGCTGAGAATGGACGGAAGGCCGGATACCGTACCAGATTGTTTCTATCAATGCCTTGAAGCCGTGACTGGATGGCTGCACTCCAGCCAGCTGAAGTTGAATCCGTCGAAGACGGAGATCTTGTGGCCCGGTCACCCTGGGCTGGATGAGTGCCGGTTGTCTACCCTGGATGGCGAGCAACTTAGCCCGTCATCCCTCGTTAAGAGTCTGGGTGTTCATCTGGACCCTTTGCTGTCCATGGAGGCCCAGGTCTCCATGGTCAGCAAAACATCATTTTTCCATCTCCGACAGGCTAGGCAACTGGCCCCCTACCTGTCCAGGGATGACCTGGCCATGGTGATCCAAGCGACGGTCATCTCGAGGCTGGACTACTGTAACGCCCTCTACGTTGGCCTTCCTTTGTCGACAATCCGGAAACTCAAGCTAGTGCAGAATGCCGCAGCTCGCTTACTGGTGGGAGCACTGGTGAGAGAGCACATCACTCCCATCTTACGGCAGCTGCACTGGCTTCCTATCGAGTACCAAATTGCCTTCAAGGTGTTGGTGTTAACCTTCAAGGCCTTACACGGTCTAGGGCCTGTGTACCTGAGGGACCGCCTTACCCCATACGTTCCCCCGAGATCACTGCGCTCAGAGGAGCAGAATTTGTTAGAAATTCCATCAATCTGCTCCTGCCACTCTTCCGCAAACAGGCAGCGTGCCTTTTCCGCTGCGGCCCCTATGCTGTGGAATTCACTTCCAGCCGATACCCGCGCGATCCGAGAGCTTGTCCCCTTCCGGAGAGCATGCAAGACCGCCCTTTTTAGACTCGCTTTTGGCTAATCCGGAAATGTATTGCATGACTATGTCTACGAGTTTTAAGAATCTGTAATCCTTGTGATTTTTAACACTGTTGTATCTTGATGTTTTTTTATTGAATGTTGTGATCCGCCCCGAGCCCGCAGGGAGGAGCGGAATATAAAACCGAATAAATAAATAAATAAATAAATTAGTATTAGTATCATAATTATTATATTATAGTATATATATAGATAGATAGACTTTAATATTTCTGAGTCGCCCTCCACGTTAGTGCTCCGGGCGACTTACATAACAGCTTTAAGACAACATAGTGAATGATACACAGGGAAGGACAAGAGGGTGGGGGGGGAGGGGTAGGGAAGTGTCAAAGGTGGTGCCAATCAATGCACCACTCTACCATCAAAGGAGGGCAGGCAAGGATGTCCCCGCGAGAGCATCGATGCCATCACTCCAGTAGGAGGTGGAGACCGCCAACTTCCAGCTGGAGGTCCGCACTGAGAGGCCCGGCCTGTCGGTGCAGTGTCCTTCCTGATCGTTGAAGAGGGCCGGCAAGACCCTTGGAGCCGCCGAGCGCCTGTAACTGGAGCTCCAGAACGTCCTGGATGGAAACGCCCTCCGGACCGCCGCCTGTCTCGGGTTGATCGTTCTTCTGTGGTCGAACCCACAGTTCCTGGAGGGCAGCCCCGCCGGTCTCTCCGGCAGGGGGCAGGCCTGACCTCCAGTCCCTGACCTGTGACGTCCGTGGGCGCCCCTTCCATTTTCCGGCGCCGGCCCTCCTCTTCCTCTTCCGGGAGCCTCGTTCCGGTCGGAGCTCGACGCGGAGACTTCCGGGCGGACTTCCGGGGCCGACTGCTTCCGGGTGGCCTTTCTTCATGGAGCTCCAGCACATGGGATGGCTACGCCCTCAAGGCCACCCGCCATGTTGGGTCTCACTCTCCTCCAGGATGCTCCCCCAACTTTGTGCAGGGCGACGGCGGCGGCGACGGGCCTCTGGGGGGGGAGCCAGGACGGCCGAGATGCTGAATTCAGCTGGCGGCGAATCCACCAGCGGCGGCAACGGTGAGTCCACCGGGCTCACCGGACAGCCCCGGGACCCCAGATGGCTTCTCCGTAGGGGGTGGGTGGCTGGGCTGTGGGTCATCCCGGTCCTCCGGCAGCGCTGTCCTCCCGGGGGAATGGCCTCTACCAGCCGGCTCGCCATCAGCCTCCGGGGTGGTCATCTCGCGGTTCTCCCGGTCCGCTCCCGCACCCTCACCAGGCAGGGTCTGCAGGGGGTCTATGTCCAGGTTGGCTTCGGGGGTGGCCGGCGCATCCTCGGCTGGAGGAGCGGGCCTCTCCAGGCCCGCCTCCACGGGGCCGGCGGGAAAGTCCCACGACCTGTCCCACGTAAAATCTTGGTCTACGGGGAGGGCCCGCGGTGGAACATCCAGGCTGTTGGATAGGATCGGGAATTGTGCCGTAGGGATCCCCATGGTCTCCAGTAGGCCACCGAATCTATTTCCAAAGTCCTTGATATGGTCCATGAGCCTTGCGTATTCTTCAAATAGCTCAGCATACTCCCGGGGGTCAAGATGGTCAGCGGGGAGATCTCGACCCGCTTGCCGCGGCCTCTGTGGGGAGCTGCTCCTTTGGGCCCCATGTGTCACTGGGAGCTGGGGTCTCCGGTCTGCCGGCTGCTCGGCCTTCAGAGGGGTCGGTAGAGGTGATCTTCTGGCGAGTGATCTTCTGCCGAACCTCCTCAAGAAACGGGCACTGGCGGCCGTAATGGGTCGGACAACCCATCCGTCCTTGGCCATCTTGGGCGTCCTCCATGATAGTCCTGAGAGCTCAGCCACTTTTCGCATCCAGATTTGGTTGTCCGGCACTTGTGGGTCACCAAAAATGACCCCAGAGGTTTGGCGATCCATCGCCTCTCCCTCAAAGGAGGATCGGCGGGACCAGCCAGCTGTGTCCGAAGAATCAGAGAAAGCCTGCTGGAGCTCACCCATAGGGAGCTGCACAGCGGTCGCCATCTTGAGCCATCTTGATCTAGACATTATAATATATTGAAATTATAATATAATATAACATTGTATTATATTATTTACTATATTATTATATTATTATTAAAATTATTATACAATAATAATAAAAACCACTAAAATAAAATAATGCTTCCTTGTAGTCTCCTTCTCTGGAGAGTTTTATGCAGAGGCATGATGGCCATCAGTCGGGGGTGCTTTGATTGTGTATCCCTGGGGGTTGGGCTGGATAGGGGTCCCGTCCCTCTCGATGAGGAATTTGGGGAAAATAGACATTTGGGAGTTGGAGTTGCTGGGATGTATAGTTCACTTATTAAGGATGCTCCCTCCCTGGCCTCCTCCTCCTCCTCTTCTCCCTCCCTCTCCGTCAGTCGCTCTGCTTGCCTGTCTGCCTCACCCTCTTGCCCGCTCTGGCTCTCCCAGCACCAGCAACAGCAAGGCCAGGCAGGGGAGCTTGTCCTCTGCCTGGCCTTGCTGTCACCGGTGCTGGGAGAGCCGGGGCAGGTGAGGGGGCGCGCGGGCGAGGCGAGCGGCAAGCGGGCAGGGCGAGCGAGCTCTCCTGCCTGGCCTTGCTGTTGCTGGGAGAGCCGGAGTGGGTGAGAGGGCGCGGGGAGCGGGCGAGAGGGCGAGCGAGCAGTGAGAGGGCAAGGCAGGCAGGCAAGCAGAGCGACCCCACAGAGGGTCTTCAATGGAGGTGGATGCAGTTTGTCTCAATTCAGTGGATGCAGTTATACAGTTTGGACTACATCTATACTTAAAGACATTGGACTATGGACTAGTACAGGGCTGTCCAACTTCTACCGGGCCAAGGGCCAAAGTTCTGGTCACTGATCACCTGGGGGGCCGCAGTGAAGGAGGGAGGGGCACCTGTGCGTGCGAGCGAGGAGGTGTCGGGAGAAAGCCACGTCAGACGCCTAGGGGCGGGACTTCCCCCCGGCTCCCCCCCCCCGCACAGGCTGGCGCCGCGCTCCTTTCTTCACTGAAAGGAGCGCAGCGCCACCCGCGCGAGAGAAGGAGCTGGGGGAAAGTCCCTTCGTCCGTAAAGCGTCTGACAGAGCTCCCCCCCCCGCCTCCTCGCTCGCACGTGGGCCACTCCTTCCTTCAGTAAAGGAGGGAGGGGCACCTGTGCGAGCGAGGAGGCGCGCCACATCAGACGGAGAAAGCC
The DNA here is from genome assembly GCA_030556195.1 of Anolis apletophallus. Lineage (NCBI taxonomy): Eukaryota > Metazoa > Chordata > Lepidosauria > Squamata > Anolidae > Anolis > Anolis apletophallus. The sequence goes on from JARBWK010000005.1 coordinate 165,607,156, forward strand.
ACGTCAGACGCCTCACTGGGAGGGACTTCCCGAGCCTTCCGCATGGCTTTGGGCGCTGCGCTCCTTCCTTCACTGAAAGGAGCGTGGCGGCGCCCGCGCGAGAGAGAAGGAGCTGGGGGAAAGTCCCGCTGCCCGTAGGGTGTCTGACTGAGCTTCCCCGCCAGAGAGAAGAAGCTGGGCCTCCTGCCGCACGTACGTGCCGCTCCGTCCTTCAGTTAAGGAGGGAGGGGCGCCTGCGTGTGCGAGCGAGGAGGCGTCGGGGGGAAGCCACGTCAGACACCTAGTTCGCGCCGATTTCTTGGAGGGTAGGCGGGCTGCATCCAAGGGGCTGTTTGTTAGTAAACCTAAAATGTTATTTTACAGAAGACGACTTCGTTTTTGTCTCTTGAGTTCATGTTTTAAACGAGAGGTTTTTAAGGGAGAGTAGACGGGCAACTTCAGCTTCAAAGAAACAACCATCCTCTGCTAACCAAATATATTTTTGTAGCGGCATGTCTTTATCCTTGGCAGCTTAAAACAGTGTTTCCCAACCACTGTGCCGTGAGCGATCCCCAGGTGTGCCGTGGGAAATGGGAACCTCCAATACCCTTTCTTCCCCCTCCTGCCGAACACTTTTTCTTCTCCCCTCGGGCTCCCTTCTTCAGGAGGGGAGGGGGGAGGGAGGAAGACGTGACCCATGGGGGCGCTACTGCACAGACTCGCCCCAAGTCTTCCTGCCTCCCCTCTCCCCTCCTGAACACGCTCACGCTGCCCCCTCGGATCAAAATGGCGGCAGAAGCGGCAGTGTAGAAGAAAAAGTAAGTGTTGGGCAGGAAGGGGAAGAAAGGGCGCGAAGGGGGAGGAAGAGCTCTATGTCGAAAGCTGGCATGGGCACACTTAGACCTTCCAGGTGTTTTGGACTCCAACTCCCACCATTCCTCACAGCCTCAGGCCCTTTTCCTTTCCCCCCCTCAGCCACTTAAGCAGGAAAGGGCCTCAGGCTGTGAGGAATGGTGGGAGTTGGAGTCCAAAGCACCCAGAGGGCCGAAGTTTTCCCATGCCTGTTTTAGGGACCTTAAAGTGGTGAGCCTCCTTCCAACATTGGGATTCTGGATAGAAAACAAACAACAACGTAACATAACATTGTTTGAGCCCACGGTGCTCTCTGGGTGTAGGTGAACTACAACTTCCAAACGTCAAGGTCAATTCCCAAGCACACCCTTCCAGTAATTTCTGTTGGTAATGAGAGTTCAATATGCCAAGTTTGGTTCAATTCCATTGTTGCAAGAGTTCAGGATGCTCTTTGATTGTGTGTTAACTATAAATCCCAGAAACTGTAACTCCCAAATGTCAAGGTCTATTTTCCCCAAACTCCATCTGTGTTCACATTTGGGCATACTGAGTATTCAAGCCAAGTTTGGTCCTGATCCAACATTGTTTGAGTCCACAGTGCTCTCTGGATATAGGTGAACTACAACTCCTAAACTCAAGGTCAATGCCCACCAAACTCTTCTAGCATTTTCTCTTGGTTATGGGAGTTCTGTGTGGGAAGTTTGTGTTTTTCTGCCATTCCTGCCAGGATATCTATGTTGTGTTCATCAGGCCCAGGTTTCACACTGAGTGTATAAATACATTTAAAAACATATTAACTATATGTATGACTGTGTTAGAGTGTCATTTTGTGCCATTTTGGTGTGTGGTGTGCCCCAGGATTTTGTCAATGTAAAAAATGTGCCACGGCTCAAAAAAGGTTGAAAAACACTGCTGTAGGCATTCAATTTGTTGCCTTGTGAACCGCCCCAAGTCGCCTTCGGGCTGAGAGGGTGCAGTATACAAATGTGCCAAATAAATAAATAAATTGTAAACTGCTAATTTTAAATTTGAATTCTATTGGTAACATGTTTTCATCTCTGTACTAAGTATTTTAGTATATGTATTTTGCCTGTATGGTACCCTACCCTGCCTCAAGCTGCGAGGGAGAGGCAAGTAACACAAATTGTTGTCACGATTATTATTCTATTCTGCACTAGTCACGAAATAGACAAGTTGGAGCAAGTTCAGAGTAAGAGGCACAGAGAACAAAACATATCAGAAAAGGTTGAAAGAGCAGAGCATGTTCAGTTTGGTGAAGAGGAGAGTGAGGGGTAACAGGAGTGTACCCTTTAAATATGTTTAGGTTGGTAACCAGGAATGTGGCGCAGCTGGTTGGGTGTCAGCTACATAAGATCTCTACTGACGAGAAGGTCGTGAGTTCGAGGCCTGACCGGGTCAGGGTGAGCTCTCGACTAATTGTGTAGCTCGTTGTCGACCTTTGCAACCCGAAAAACAGTTGCATCTGTCAAGTAGGAAATTTAGGTACCACTTGTGTGGGGAGGCTAAATTTAATAATAATAATAATACACTTTATTTATATTCCGCTCTTCTCACCCCGAAGGGGACTCAAGAGCGGATTACAGGTACACATACTTAGCAGACAATCCCTGCCGTTTTCCACAATACACACATATAGACGAATAGAGGCAAACTCTGGCCACCAGGGGGAGCTGGCGCACTCCTCATCTCTCAGTGTTCCCAGAGTCCCTTGTGGTTCCTTCCACATTGCTCAGTCTTCCTGGAGTTCTTTAATGGCCTCATAGTTCAGTCAAAATTTGCCTCCCCACTTAATGTGGTAGCTTTATCTCCTACTTGACAGATGCAACTGTCTTTCGGGCTGCAAAGGTCGACAGCTGGCTACACTTAAAGGTCGAGCACCCACCTCGACCTGGGCAGACCTTGAACTCATGACCTATTGGTCAGAGAGATCTTATGCAGCTGACACTTAGCCAGCTGCACCACATTCCCAGTGCGTAAATTTAACTGATTTGTGAGGCCATAAATATCCAGGAAATACACACAAAAAGAATGAAGGAATGCGATAGCTCCCCCTGGTGGCCAGAAACTGGAATGTTAAATTGCCTCTGTTATATGTTGCATGTCAAAGGGTATTGAATGTTTGCCTGTATATGTGCATTGTGATCCGGCCCGAGTCCCCTGCGGGGTGAGAAGGGCGGAATATAAATGACGTAAATAATAATAATAATAATAATAACAGGTAACAGAGGGCACAAGCCTATTCTGTGCTGCCTCAAAGGATAGAAACAGGTGGGACAGGGAGAATCTGCATGTGGATGTTTGCATGACACAGGACCAGTTTTAGAGAGGTGCGTATCCCTTTGGTTCTTTCCAATTACGGAAAATTGTATGCCGTGGTTGTGACGAGCCTTGAATAAATCAGCCATTTCTATGTTTCGGCTGATACGACTTCAGGCACAAGTTTGAGAAAAGACAGAGAAAGCGAAAGAAGCAAAGAAAGGAGAAACCACAGTTTAGGTTTTGAAATAAGAAAGGTTTATTTCACAAACAGACAGTCTGAAGAGAGAAAAAAAGATACGAGTGAGTGTGGAGCCACTGCTAAGAAGTACCTGCTAAAATGGGCGTCATTGAGCTGAGTTAGCAAAATTATTTTCAAATTATCCTGCCATCTCAGGCAATGGTTATGATCACAGATGGATATCTTCATAGCCTGCTTTGAGTCTCCTTGTCGAGAGAAAAAGCAGGGTATAAATGAACATAAGAATGGGTTACTGTGAGTTTTCCAGTCTGTATGGCCATGTTCCAGAAGCATTCTCTCCTGACATTTCACCCACATCTATGACAGCCATCTTCAGGCAGTGTTCCGTCTTCCAGACACCTGTTTTGTATTGCCCCCCGTTCCTTTTGCATTTTCCTTTAGGGTTGCCATAGACCAGGGGTGGGCAATTATTTTTTCCAAGGGGCCACACGAGAGCCAAAAAATATGATGGAGGGTCGCACCTAAAGGCTGAACTACATTCTAATCTCCATTATTTATTTATTTACTATATTTACTATACATTACACATCATTAATATTAACATATTAATTAATTTCTCTTTTCTTTTTCCCTCTCCTGATATTTTTTTCTTTTTCTTTTTCTACAGTCTATATCTTTTGTGGTTGTCTCTGCGTTGTTTCCAACTTTCCTCTCATCTTATTTATTTATTTATTATTATTTATTTTATTTATTTACGGCATTTTACCCCGCTCTTCTCCACCCCCGAGGGAGGGGGGACTCAGAGCGGCTTCCAAAAGGCACAATTTGATGCCTACATCACACAATATAAAACCCTCCAGCATTCGACACTAAAATACATTAAAATACAATTATATTCACACACCCTATGCATTCACCTATGTTAAAAACAGTGTTCCGTCCATAAAAGCATTGAGCCCTATTCACCAACTTTCCATTAAAACTACTAAAGTGCTGTCCTGTGCTACTATGCGAACGCCTGGTCCCACATCCAGGCTTTCACTTTTTTTCCTAAATGTCAGGAGGGATGGAATTGATCGTATGTCGCTAGGGAGCGCATTCCACAGACGGGGAGCCACCACCGAGAAGGCCCTCTCCCTCGTCCCCACCAGCCGCACCTGGGAAGCCGGCGGGAGCGAGAGCAGGGCCTCCCCGGATGATCTTAAAGTACGAGGTGGGACGTAGCGGCAGATGCGTTCGGACAAATAAGCTGGGCCAGAACCGTATAGAGCTTTAAAGGTCAAAACCAGCACTTTGAATTGAGCCCGGAATTGGACCGGCAGCCAGTGGAGTCGACACAACAGGGGGGTGGTACGCTCCCGGTATGTCGCTCCAGTTAGTAGTATGGCTGCCGCCCGTTGGACTAGTTGTAATTTCCGAACTGTCTTCAAAGGCAGCCCCACGTAGAGTGCGTTGCAGTAATCTATTCGGGATGTGACCGGAGCGTGGACGACCGTAGCCAGATCAGACTTCCCAAGGTACGGGCGCAGCTGGCGCACGAGTCTTAACTGTGCAAAAGCTCCCCCGGCCACCGCTGAGACCTGGGGCTCCAGGCTCAGCGATGAATCCAGGATCACTCCCAAGCTGCGAACCTGCGTCTTCAGGGGGAGTGTCACCCCATCCAACACAGGCTGTAATTCTTGATTGTTCCCCCTCTTTCCATGTATTAATAAATTATAAAACAATAAAAATCTATATATCAAAAAAAATAACATATTAATATATCAAGAAATATTCATATATTATTAGTATTAATATCATAATTATTATATTGTAGTATATATAGAGAGACATAATATGTTGAAATTATAATATAATATAACATTATTATATTATTTATTATATTATTATTATAAAATTAATATTATAAAATAATAATAAAAACCACTAAAATTAAATTAAATTAAATTCAAGAAGGCAAGTTGTGAACCAAGATGAAGGCTGACATCCTGAAGAGAGGAAGGATCCCAAAATGGAATGGCCCAATGGACTCAGCCCAGAGGATGGCAAAGCGGACCCAGCTGCCACCACAGCAGAGCAGAGCAGCAGGCAATCGGAGGGTGCAGGCCTCCGCCCGCTCTTGCCCCCAGCCGTTCCCCAGCTGATCGTCCTGCTATGGAGTGCCTGCCATCCCTGGAGGCCAAGAGGAAGGGGTGCCCGCTGCCGCCATCCCTCTGTGGGGCCTGTGTCGGCAGACAGGCCGGAGGAGCGGCGGCTTTGGAGTGCCTGCCATTCCTGGAGGTGAACCAGGCCTGCAGCGGGAGCACTCGGTGATCTGAGACTTGATCGCCCTGGCGACCCGGAAGACGATCAAGTCTTCCGGGTCGCCAGGGCGATTGGCCCCCGCAGGTCGCCGAGTGCTCCCGCTGCAGGTCCGGATAGTCTCCAAGGATTGCAGGCACTCCAAAGCTGCCGCTCCTCTGGCCTGTCTGCTGACACAGGTCCCACAGAGCCCGCGATGGGATGGCGGCAGTGGCACCCCTTCTTCTTGGCCCCGCCGGCGACGCCCTTCTCCCCGGGCCGGACAGAATCAGCTGCCGGGCCAGATCCGGCCCGCGGGCCATAGGTTTGCCGCCCCTGCCATAGACCCCCTGGCACCCTGCTAGTTAATCATTTACGGTAATCCTTTGGCTGTGCCGTCCAGGCGATAGGGATGTCCAGCTACCGACCCTGGATGGCGTGGCATTATGCCCGTCATCATCAGTAAAAAGCCTGGGAGTCCTTTTGGACCCTCTGCTGTCTATGGAGGCTCAAATCTCCATGGTCAGCAGAACAGCATTCTTCCATCTGAGACAGGCTAGGCGGCTGGCTCCCTATTTGTCTCGGAATGACCCGGCCACAGTGATCCAGGCTACGGTCATCTCAAGACTTGACTACTGTCATGCTCTCTACATTGGCCTGCCTTTGACTGTGATCCGGGAACTCAAGCTAGTGCAGAACGCTGCAGCCCGGATACTCGCGGGAGAGCCCGTGAGCTGCTGTATCACCCCGGTTCTGCAGGGCCTGCACTGGCTACCAATCGAGTACTGGATTACATTCAAAGTGTTAGTCTTAACTTTCAAGGCCTTACATGGTCTGGGGCCAGTGTACTTGACGGATCGCCTGTTCCCATATAGTCCCTTGAGATCGCTACGGTCCGAAGATCAGAACCTTTTGGTCATTCCTAGCATGAAATCTTATATTTTATTTATCTATTTTATTTAAAACATTTATATTCTGCCCTTCGCACCCTGAAGGGGTCTCAGGGCGGAGAACAATATATACATGGCAAACATTCAATGCCGGAACATAAATCCCTCCTCTCTCTCTCTCTCTCTCTCTCTCTCTCTCTCTCTCTCTCTCTCGCATATATATATGCTCTGACCCAGGGGCAGTCTAAGGTTATTTTATATTGTAAGCGAACATGAATTTGGCGCCCCCCTTTGTCTCCACCCCCTTTCCCTTTGCCTCCGCCCCCTGCCTGCCCAATTGCGTCACGTGACATGTTTACAGGCTTCTGCGCATGCCCAAAAGCTCCTGCAGGCTAGACGCTGAAGCCAACGCAGCAGCAGGGAGGTTTGCTACGGCGGCGCGGCCAGCATGGCGGCGCCCTTCCCAGAAGTTGGTGCCCTAAGCGGCCGCTTACTTCGCATATACGCCGGACCACCCCTGCTCTGACCGCAATGAGGCTGAAATAAACAAAAAAAATCACTGGACAAAAACACACCAAATTTGGCAGCAAAACCTCTCACAACGTAAGGTGTGACCAACAAAAACCAAAAAAAAATAAACCAAAACTAAAAATAACTGACAAATCCTAAATCCTAAAAAAGGATGCCACTAAGGCCCTTGCCTTTCCACAAACAGCCATTTCAGAATGTTAGAATGTTGAGGTGGACCAATCAGAACCCATATGCAAATAACACCACAGTGGCAACCAACCACCATTTCTGACAGCCTCGGGCCCTTGCCTTTCCCCTCTCAGCCACTTCCAAGTCTTAGAATTTTGACGCTGGCCAATCAGAACCCATATGCAAATAACATATGTTGGAAGTGGCGGTGTAGAAATCGAATAAATAGATAAATAAATAAACCCCACTTTCCTGGTTTCCAACAGACCTCACAAACTCTGAGGATGCCAGCCATAGATATGGGTGAAATGTCAGGAGAGAATGCTTCTGGAACATGGCCATACAGTCCGGAAAATGCACAGCAACCCAGTGCGTCCGGTCATGAAAGCCTTTGACAACGCAATAATAATAATAATAGTAATAATAATAATGATGGTACCAGTTCCTTAAAAGGCCCGATCTTTGTGTTACCGATCTTTCTCTATATTACTTAACACCCTTTTCTTCCAGTTTAGTCTAGGCATAGTCTTTCCACCTCTATGTGTTCATTTCAGATATTTCATCTCATCCCTTTTAATTTCCCTTCCTTATCTTTGCCATCAGCAAATACTAGAGAGACGGCATTTATACAGCAGGTCTGAGCGTGAAAGATACCTAGGGCATGTTGACAGTTGCCACTAACCTCTTCTCATAGTATCTTATCTGCTGTTGGCTCGGTGGCTCTGCTGCCGCCATTCAATCAAACAACTAGATTACGGTTTAAATAACAAGGGTGAAGAAATAAACCCTCCACCCGATTCCTATTTGAAGGCACTTTCTCCCTGAGCTGGATCCCTGATCATCTAGTTCATTTGAAGCAAGCAATGGTCTTGGTTTGTAATTCCAGCAACTTTTACACCTTGACAGTCTGCAGTTTATAAGCCCACAAACAAGTTGTGGGACACGTGGTCCCAATGTACTTCAATACAAAGTGTCTCTGTTTCTTAACTTATAGTTTCCAAAATAGTAAATTGGTTTAAAAGGGTCTAATGCAATAATTCTCACTGGAATCAACCACCTTACGTAAGAACAATATATAGGATTTAGGCCTGGGCAATCAGGTTCTAAAAGGTTCTAAAGTACTTACAAAACGAAAGTTCTGGTGGTGAACACTAGGTGGCGCTGGTGATTTGCTTCTACAGTGTTGCTAAAGTTCTGGTGGTGAACACTAGGTGGCGCTGGTGATTTGCTTCTACAGTGTTTCTAAAGTTCTGGTGGTGAACACTAGGTGGCGATGGTGCTTTGCTTCTACAGTGTTGCTAAAGTTCTAGTGGTGAACACTAGGTGGCGCTGGTGATTTGCTTCTACAGTGTTTCTAAAGTTCTGGTGCTGAACACTAGGTGGCGCTGGTGATTTGCTTCTACAGTGTTGCTAAAGTTCTGGTGCTGAACACTAGGTGGCGCTAGTGCTTGCTAAAGTTCTGCTGGTGAACATTTCAGAACTCTTAACAAAACTTTCAATACTTCATTATTATTTCATTATTGCCAATTTTAAAAACAGAACCAACTAGGAACTGCCATTTATAACAAAATTTTGAAAGTTTTGTTAGAGTTCTGAAATGTTCACCACCAGAACGTTAGCAACACTGTAGGAGCAAAGCACCAGCGCCACCTAGTGTTCACCACCAGAACTTTAGCAACACTGTAGAAGCAAAGCACCAGCGCCACCTAGTGTTCACCACCAGAACTTTAGCAACACTGTAGAAGCAAAGCACCAGCGTCACCTAGTGTTCACCACCAGAACTTTAGCAACACTAGAAGCAAAGTACCAGCGCCACCTAGTGTTCACCACCAGAACTTTAGCAACACTAGAAGCAAAGCACCAGCGCCACCTAGTGTTCACCACCAGAACTTTAGCAACACTGTAGAAGCAAAGCACCAGCGCCACCTAGTGTTCACCACCAGAACTTTAGCAACACTAGAAGCAAAGCACCAGCGCCACCTAGTGTTCACCACCAGAACTTTAGCAACACTGTAGAAGCAAAGCACCAGCGCCACCTAGTGTTCACCACCAGAACTTTAGCAACTCTGTAGAAGCAAAGCACCAGCGCCGCCTAGTGTTCACTACCAGAACTTTAGCAACACTGTAGGAGCAAAGCACCAGCGCCACCTAGTGTTCACCACCAGAACTTTAGCAACACTGTAGAAGCAAAGCACCAGCGCCACCTAGTGTTCACCACCAGAACTTTAGTTTTGTAAGTACTTTAGAACCATTTAGAACCTTGATTGCCCAGGCCTAATAGGATTGGACTAGTCACCCAGCTCCTCTGTGCAGGTGGCACTGGTGTTTTGCTTTTACAGCAGTGGTTCCCAAAGTGGGCGGTATAATTACGAATACCTAGTGATTCTAGAAGTTTGCAAAGAGACGCTGCACAGGAGCAGTGAAATCTAGTTGTGTGATTCACAGAGACCATGAAGAAGAAACATGGCTTCATAGAGAATGCCTTGGCAAATACTGACAGTTGATTTCCCATGACCGGCTCATTTTCCCTACACCAGGAAACTGGAAGTAACTACTATTCATGAGCCTAAAATAATGAGCTGGCAACGAAATAACGACAAATGCTACAATAATAACAGGAAAAACAAATCTAAATTCAGCATGTACTTTTGAATAAAGCTAGACAAACAACCAAAACGCCCACCTTCTTCAAGGAAGTAACTACTTATATACAACATGGGTCTCTGGACCACATTTGGTTTTCTAAATTAGCTTATCTGACAAGACCCGTCTCTTCTGAATAGACGGCAGGAAAACAAGTGACCCTTTGCAGCAAGGAGGCAGCTAAGGGTTTGGTACATGGCATATATGAAATGACGGGCAGGGGGCTGCTGCGTGATACCTATCATAATATGGTACACATACCATAATTTTGGGAACTGTTTAAGTTGTAAGATGAGTAAGTTTTACATCCCTCTAATGTAGTGATTCTCAATCTTCCTAATGCCGTGGCCCCTTAATACAGTTCCTCATGTTGTGTGTGGTGACTCCCAAATATAACATTATTTTCGTTGCTATTTCATAACTGTAATTTTGCTACTGTTATAAATGGTCATGTAAATATCTGATAGGCAGGATGTATTTTCATTCACTGGACCAAATTTGGCACAAATACCCGATATGCCCAAATAACAACAGCTGTGCTTGCAATCAGAAGGTTGCATGTTCGATTCCCGGGCTGGTCTGGACACCCGGCTGTGAGCCCTGTCCACTGTCCACCTAACAGATCGAAAACAAGCCAGCGGTGAGTAGATGAACTAGGGACCACTCAGTGGGGAAGGATTTTTATAAGGACTTTACAATACCTGAATAAAAATAAGGAAGATCGGCTGCTGGAGGTGGAATGCGGAATCAGAGGCTCTCGTCTAAGGATGCAGCAACAGCACCCCCTTGTGACGTAATGGAGCAACCGCACCCGCGACGCAGCCAGAAGAGAGAGAAAAATCCTTCTAATTGCACAGGTTTGTCTCTACAATGTATTGTAATTGTATGTCAGTTAGCAGGGACTGTCTGCCGTATGTGTAATGTAATCCACTCTGAGTCCCCTTCGGGGTGAGAAGAGCGGAATATAAATAAAGTGTATTATTATTATTATTATTAAATAATGTGTATTATTCGGTTGCCTCAGTTTCCCCAGCGGCGATGACGGAGAGAGAAAGAGAGGAGGGGCCGTGGGCAGGGAAGGTGGCACCACCGGCCGCTTTGACAGCGTGTTTTTTTCCTCCCCCATTTCTTCCCGCTATTGCCCCCGCCCCCTGTTCCTCCTCCTCCTCTTGCCCCCTCCCTCCTCCCTCCCCCACCCCGTCCTCCCCGCTCTTTTCCCTTTGGTTCTTTCCTCTCCCTCCGCGCTTCAGAGGCTTTCCTCGAGGCGGCCCGGCCCCTGGCTCTCAGCTGCCCGGGACACTCCTCCTTCCGCCTGGTCATGGGAAGCGCCTGCCGGAGCCTCCTAGTGGCCTTGGCCTTCCTGCCCTGCTGCCTGGCGGGTAAGGGCCCGGCCCTTTCCCGGGGAAGGGGGGGACACGTGCGTGCGGTAGAGGTTCACTTAAAGGGGGCGTAATTCCAAAGTGTGGCCTAGGGTGCAAAAAGGTGTTAATCCGGGCCTGATCCCATCCTCGGTATTCAAGGTTGGGGAGTTCTGTTGTTGTTGAAACACTGTTCCCCAATAGAACACGGGGCAGTTAATTCCTTCTCCTATTAGGACCCTGTGCTCAGAAATAGAAAGCAACAGCAAAATATGGAATATTTATGCCTATGTGCAAGGACTCCTGAACCACCGCTTTTCTCCCCGATTACTTTCCACAAACCTAGAACAGTTCTACTTCATTTTACACTGGAACGCCTTCGTCCAGGTTATCTCCCGGCCCCTGTTTGTCCAGAACGCAGAGCAGGCGAAGGGATCCCTCCTGGACCCAGGAGTCCCACTCCTCGCTCTCGTCCGCACTGGACTCGTGCTGAGAGGTGAGCCCAGAATCGTGGAACCTGATCAGCTCCAAGCTGCCCAAGGGAGGCACAGCGTCGGAGTGGAAACGGAAGCATTCCAGCTTGGCCAAACAGTCACTCCTACCTAAGGGGCTGCCCAGAGAGCTGGAAATGGTGGAAAAACTGGGGTCGAACTGGAGCAGGTAGGTGTCCTCAGGTGCCGGGGTGGTTGGGTCACACAGAACAGGCAGGGTGGCTGGACGGTAACTGATTTCCACCAAACTCTTTTGAGAACCTACTTAAAAACAGGGAGAAAAAGTGAAACATAGAGTCAGTCACCACTTCTGCCTCTAGCGTGAAAGAAGGCCGCTCACCCACTCAAATAACCACCCCCAACATCAAGGCTGCCGTTCCCCAATTCGGCCACTTTTGTGCTCTTCCTCGCTTGGGTTGCTTTCCCGATTAACTTTTTTCTTGTTCTTATCCTTTGCAGAGGATCTGGATCAGGCATTTATTTCATATATTCAGCAGGCATTGGTTCATTCAATTCTTAGGATCTCCGCACTATCTATCTATCTATCTATCTATCTATATATATAAAATGATAGCTGTCGTGTTTAGTAGCTTATAGACAGCAAAACCACACAACGCAGACACACCAAACCAGGCCACATATACACACAACCCAACGAGGTATGTTTACCACACAGAAAAGTCACAAAAAATAAAAACAACACACTAAAACGCCAAAAAACATGGGGAACTACACTATCTATCTATATCTATATATATAAAATGATAGCTGTCGTGTTTAGTAGCTTATAGACAGCAAAACCACACAACGCAGACACACCAAACCAGGCCACATACACACACAATCCAACGAGGTATGTTTACCACACAAAAAAGTCACAATTTTTTTTAAAACAACACACTGAAACGCCAAAAAACACAGAGAACTACACTTCCCAGCATCCCCTGCGCCAACGATGGACGCTACACGTGTGTGGAAATATTCCGCACGTGTCCAAACACCTTCTCTCTCCTCCCCCCCAGCAAAGAGGAAACAACAAAAAAAATTCAACTTCTCTCCCCTTCCCCCCCCTGCCCCAGAGCAAAAAAAACCCCAAATATTCAAACCCGCTAGGGGCCAGTCAGGTCCACGCGTGCCCCTTGCCCTCAATAACGGCAAGGTAAGAGCGTGAGAGCGGCTTCCGAGCTGCCGACTTACAGTCCCAGAAGGCCCCGCGCGGCCACTTCCCGCCCACTGCTGTCCACTCTCCGCTCTCCTCGCGAGTGAGCATCGCGGAGCCGGAAGTGGGCCCTCACCTCAGAGAGAGGCAGGCAGGCAGGCGGGTGGGCGGGCAGCCATGGGGACTCGCATCAAGTGAGTCCGGGAGGGGAGAAGGGCGAGGGGGGAAGGGGAGGGGCGCCGCCTTCACACAAGCACTATTGTGCACGCGTCCAAACCCCTGCTCTCCCCTCCCCCCCGCCATGAAGAAAAGTAAACAAAAAAAGCCATACCAACCCGCTGGAAAGGGAGAAAGACAGAAAGAAAGACAGAGAGGGGGGAGGGAAGAAAGAGAGAAAGAGAAAAGAACGGAAAGAAAGAGGTAGGAGAGAAAGAAAGAAAAAAGGGAAGGAAAGAAGGAGCAGAGGGAGAAGGGAAAGGAGAGAAAGAGGGAGGGAAGGAAAGAAAGAAAGAAGGAATGATGGAAGCAATAACTGCAGGAAGGAAGGAAAGAGGTAGAGAAGGAAGAAATGAGAGAAAGAAGATAAACCAAGGAGGCTGTCCAGACTTTGAACTGGTGCTTGGCCGCTGTGTCGGACTGGATGAGGGCTAGCAAATTGAAACTTAATCCAGACAAGAAAGAGGTCCTGCTGGTCAGTCGAAAGGCCGAACAGGGCATAGGGCTACAGCCTGTGTTGGATGGGGTGACACTCCCCCTGAAGACGCAGGTTCGCAGCTTGGGAGTGATCCTGGATTCATCGCTGAGCCTGGAAACCCAGGTCTCGGCGGTGGCTGGGGGAGCTTTTACACAGTTAAGACTCGTGCGCCAGTTGCGCCCGTACCTTGGGAAGTCTGATCTGGCTACGGTCGTCCACGCTCTGGTCACATCCTGAATAGATTACTGCAACGTGCTCTACGTGGGGCTGCCTTTGAAGACAGTTCGGAAGTTACAACTAGTCCAACGGGCGGCAGCCAGACTACTAACTGGAGCTACATACAGGGAGCATACCACCCCCCTGTTGTGTCGGCTCCACTGGCTGCTGGTCCAATTCCGGGCTCTGTTCAAGGGGCTGGTTTTGACCTTTAAAGCTCTATACGGTTCTGGCCCAGCTTATTTGTCCAAACGCATCTGCCGCTACGTCCCACCTCGTACTTTAAGATCATCCGGGGAGGCCCTGCTCTCGCTCCCGTCGGCTTCCCAGGTGCGGCTGGTGGGGACGAGGGAGAGGGCCTTCTCGGTGGTGGCTCCCCGTCTGTGGAATGCGCTGCCTAGTGACATACGATCAATTCCATCCCTCCTGACATTTAGGAAAAAAGTGAAGGCTTGGATGTGGGACCAGGCGTTCGCATAGTAGCACAGGACAGCACTTTAGTAGTTTTAATGGAAAGTTGGTAAATAGGGCTCAATGCTTTTACAGACAGAACACTGTTTTACATAGGGGAATACATAGGCTGTATGAATGTAAATGTATTTTAATGTATTTTAGTCTCAATGTTTGAGGGCTTTTATACTGTTTTCATACTGTGTTGTTATGAGGGCATCGAATTGTGCCTTTTGGAAGCCGCTCTGAGTCCCCCTCCGGGGGTTGAAAAGAGCGGGGTAAACTGCCGAAATAAAGAAAGAGAGGTGGAAGGAAGGTAAGAGGAAGGGAGAACATGCAGTAGAAGGGAAAGAAAAATGAAAGGCATCAAAGAGGTACAGAAGGAAGGAAGGCGAACAGACAGGAAGGAAGGAGAGAAGAAAGGAGGGAGGGAAAAAGGGAAGGAATGAAAGAGGGAACGGGGGAGAAAGGTAAGAGAAAAGAAGGGAGGGAAAGAAGGAAAGAGGGAAGGAAGGACCACAGGAAGGAAGAAGAGAAAGTACACAGGACAGAAAAAGGTAAGAAAAGGTAATAAAGGAAAGTCAACCTGGTGAGGGGAGGAGAAAAAGGAAGGAAAGAAAGAGAGAGAGAGAGAGAGAACGGAGGGAGGGAAAGAAAGGGGAGGAGTGATTGAGAAAAGGAATGAATGGGAGGAAGGAGGGAAAGGAAAGACATAAGGAAGGAGGAAAGAGAGAAGCAAAAAGCTGAAGGATGAGGGAGACAGGGAGGAGAGCAAGAACGAAAGGCAGGGAGGGATGTGGCTGTTGTTCTTTGCCACAGCAACGCGTGGCCGGGTAAAGCATGTGCGCGCACGTGTGTGTATGTGTGTGTATATATATATATTGTGTGTGTGTGTGTGTGTATGTGTGTGTGTGTATATATATATATATATATATATATATATATGCTCTGTCTGTAATGAGTACCTTAAAAACAAAGAAACCACTGAAGGAAATCACACCAAATTTGGCCACACAACACCAAACAGCCTTAGGTGTGACCAACACTCTGAAAAATTTAAGAAAGCAAACACAATCACTTACAAATCCCAAAACGGTTGGGAGACTACATTTCCCAGCTTGCCCCGCGCCCAAGGCGGCCGGCGCATGCGTGGTGGTGCCTGGCTGGCTCTCGCTAGCGCATTGCTGCCGCCGCTAACTAAGAAAGAGGAAGGGAAGAAGACAAGGAGAGAAAGATAATAAAGAAGGAAAAGGAGGCTTGGAAGTGAAGAAGGAGGAAGACGAGGAGGGCGAAGTAAACAGAAGATGCCGGGGAGGGAATGGAAGTGTGCACCCCGCTCCGAACCCACCTGCTACTCAAGCCCCGTCCCCGCCCCTTCCTCGCCCTGGCCCCGCCCCCTCTCCCTCACTGCACTCCCCCCTCCTTCCCTTTTGCATTCATTCCTTCCTTCTTTCCCTTTGGCAAGAGAGGGGGACGTGGTGGTGGTGGTGGGGGGAAGGATTGAAACAGGAAAAGGGGTATGAAGGAAAGAGAGAAGGAGGGAGGGAAGGAAGGAAGGAGGAAAGGAAGGAAGGATGGAAGGAAAGAAGGAAGGTGGGAAGGAAGGAAGGAAGGAAGGAGGGAAGGAAGGAAGGAAGGAGAAAAAGAAATTAAGTGAACGAAGGAAGAAAACAGGGACGGAAGACAGGAGACAAAAGGAAAAGTGGAGAAAGGGGGATGGAAGGAAGGAAAGAGAGAAGGAAGGAGGGGGGGAAAGAAGGAAGGTGGAAAGGAAGGAAGGAAGGAAGGAAGAAAAGAGGTACTGAAGGAAGGAAGAAGAGAAAGTAGAAAGGAAAGGAAAGGCAGGAAAGAGGTAAAGAAGGAAGGAATGAGAAAAAGAAATAAGTGAACGAAGGAAGGAAACAGGGATGGAAGACAGGAGACAAAAGAAGAAGTGGAGAAAGGGGGATGGAAGGAAGGAAGGAAAGAGAGAGGGAAGGAGGGAGGGAGGGAGGAAAGAGGGAAGGTGGAAAGGAAGGAAGGAAGGAGGTACCGAAGAAAGGAAGAAGAGAAAGTAGAAAGGGAAGGAAAGGCAGGAAAGAGGTAAAGAAGGAAGGAAGAGGCGGAGGAAAGTCCCGCCCTTAGGGACTCTGACGTGGCTTCCCTTTGCCTTTTCGTCGCTTGCGCCAGGCGCCCCTCCTTCCTTCAGTGAAGGAAGGAGGGGCGGGGCCGACGTGAGCGAGGAGGAGGCGGAGGAAAGCCACGTCAGACGCCCTAGGGCCTATGGTGCTCCGCACGTAGGCGCAGAAACGCCCAAAGAGCGAACTTTTTTTATAAAATTAATTTTTTTAAATTTTGGGGGGTCCGGACCTGCCGCCCCCCCCCCCCCCAGGCCCATGGCCTAGGGTAGCCTTATGGATAATCCGGGCCTGACAAGGAGAACTAAATTCTATAGCAAAAGTGAATTTTGGGAAACTGATTTGTCACTGCTTTGGGCAGCCACGAGGGAATGGTGAAGCATATGGGCACCGTTATATAACTATACAGATTCTCTTTCGCAGCCGCCCCCTCCCATGTCCTACAACCCATCTGAGATCTGAGATCTCATCAGGTACCAGGGACACAGCACATTTTTTGCAGCAAAAAAAAAGCCAGAGAAGAAAAGCTAAAATCCTCAAGAGTGAGTGAGTGAGTGAGTTGCCCAATTCCTGGCTTACTCAGATATAATTCCAATGCAAATCAATAGCCAGAGGCTCAGGTCTGGGACACAGGTGACTCATTCCCAGAAAGAATAACCTTCTTCATAACTATGACATGCAAGGAGAAAAATTCCCCAGCAGTTTCCCATCAGTCTTCTAGGAGTTTCATTTCCGTATCTATGCAAACTAGCAGTCTTAGAGCA
The DNA here is from genome assembly GCA_030556195.1 of Anolis apletophallus. Classification (NCBI taxonomy): domain Eukaryota; kingdom Metazoa; phylum Chordata; class Lepidosauria; order Squamata; family Anolidae; genus Anolis; species Anolis apletophallus. The sequence continues at coordinate 165,624,227 of JARBWK010000005.1, forward strand.
GATCTAAACTAGCTCTGCGGGAGAACGTCATGCTCTCCGCCCCCTGGCTCCTTTCCCCACCCTTGGAAGGGAGGAGGAAGAGAGCCAGGGGCGGAGAGAAGCGATCGCTGCTCTCCGCCCTGGCTCCTTTTCCCCACCCTTGGAAGGGAGGAGGAAGAGAGCCAGGGGCGGAGAGAAGCGTCGCTGCTCCGCCCCTGGCTCCTTTCCCCACCCTTGGAAGGGGAGGAGGAAGAGAGCCAGGAGCGGAAGAGGAAGATCGCTGCTCCGCCCCTGGCTCCTTTTCCCACCCTTGGAAGGGAGGAGGAAGAGAGCCAGGGGCGGAGAGCGATCGCTTCTCTCCGCCCCTGGCTCCTTTCCCCCACCCTTGGAAGGGAGGGGAGGAAGAGAGCCAGGGGCGGAGAGAAGCGATGACGCGTCGCTGCTTCTCCGCCCCTGGCTCTCTTCCTCCTCCCTTGAAGGGTGGGGGAAAGCCAGGGGCGGGAGAGTGATCGCTCTCTCCGCCCCTGGCTCTCTTCCTCCTCCCTTCCAAGGGTGGGGAAAGGAGCCAGGGGCGAAGAGAAGCTTCTTTCCTCAAGCAAGGGAGGGGGAAGGAGCCAGGGCGTGGTGAGGATCGCAGCGTCACAGTGACGCCGCAGCTTCCTCCCGCTCCTGGCTCCTTTCCCCTCCCTTGCCTGGAGCCCTGGCGAAGAGGTGTGCCGGAGGTGTGCCACGGGTGTGCCGCGGCACACCGATGCGGCGACGGCGGCGGCGGCGGCGTGGGCGTGGCGGCGGGGTACGTCTTGGGCTATATAAGACGTACCCCAAAAGTAAGACGTAGGGGGACTTTTGGGGGGGAAAAGAAAGTAAGACGCTGTCTTACTTTCGGGGAAACACGGTAGTTATTCTGGGTGTGAGCCGGCATGTAAACCTGAGATGGTTTACACAGCCATGCTTTTAGCCTCTGAAGAGAAAGGAGGGAGTTCTCACTGTCCAGTGGCACCAAACCCAGTTCGGTGCTGAGAGATAGCTGCCCTTAGCATCCCCTCCCATTCTCCTTATTGTGGTGGTCTCTGCAGGTGGTAATGAGCGACAGCAGGACCCATGTTGCACCAAGAGACTGCCGTGAGAGGGAGAACAAGAGGGGCAGAGTACTTACAACACTAAAGTTCTGGTGGTGAACACTAGGTGGCGCTGGTGCTTTGCTTCTACAGTGTTGCTAAAGTTCTGGTGGTGAACATTTCAGAACTCTAACAAAACTTTCAAAATTTCGTTATAAATGGCAGTTCCTAATTGGTTCCGTCTTTAAAATTGCAAATAATGAAATAATAATGAAGTTTTGAAAGTTTTGTTAGAGTTCTGAAATGTTCACCACCAGAACTTTAGCAATACTGTAGAAACAAGGCACCAGCGCCACCCAGAGTTCACCACCAGAACTTTAGCAACACTGTAGAAGCAAAGCACCAGCTCCACCTAGAGTTCACCACCAGAACTTTAGCAACACTGTAGAAGCAAAGCACCAGCGCCACCTAGTGTTCACCACCAGAACTTTAGCAACACTGTAGAAACAAGGCACCAGCTCCACCTAGAGTTCACCACCAGAACTTTAGCAACACTGTAGAAGCAAAGCACCAGCGCCACCTAGAGTTCACCACCAAAACTTTAGCAACACTGTAGAAGCAAAGCACCAGCGCCACCTAGAGTTCACCACCAAAACTTTAGCAACACTGTAGAAGCAAAGCACCAGCTCCACCTAGAGTTCACCACCAGAACTTTAGCAACACTGTAGAAACAAGGCACCAGCGCCACCTAGTGTTCACCACCAGAACTTTAGCAACACTGTAGAAGCAAAGCACCAGCGCCATCTAGTGTTCACCACCAGAACTTTAGCAACACTGTAGAAGCAAAGCACCAGCGCCACCTAGTGTTCACCACCAGAACTTTAGCAACACTGTAGAAGCAAAGCACCAGCTCCACCTAGAGTTCACCACCAGAACTTTAGCAACACTGTAGAAGCAAAGCACCAGCTCCACCTAGAGTTCACCACCAGAACTTTAGCAACACTGTAGAAGCAAAGCACCAGCTCCACCTAGAGTTCACCACCAGAACTTTAGCAACACTGTAGTAGCAAAGCACCAGCGCCACCTAGAGTTCACCACCAGAATTTTAGCAACACTGTAGAAGCAAAGCACCAGCTCCACCTAGAGTTCACCACCAGAACTTTAGCAACACTGTAGAAGCAAAGCACCAGCGCCACCTAGTGTTCACCACCAGAACTTTAGCAACACTGTAGAAGCAAAGCACCAGCGCCACCTAGTGTTCACCACCAGAACTTTAGCAACACTGTAGAAGCAAAGCACCAGCGCCACCTAGTGTTCACCACCAGAACTTTAGCAACACTGTAGAAGCAAAGCACCAGCTCCACCTAGTGTTCACCACCAGAACTTTAGCAACACTGTAGTAGCAAAGCACCAGCGCCACCTAGTGTTCACCACCAGAATTTTAGCAACACTGTAGAAGCAAAGCACCAGCTCCACCTAGTGTTCACCACCAGAACTTTAGCAACACTGTAGAAGCAAAGCACCAGCGCCACCTAGTGTTCACCACCAGAACTTTAGCAACACTGTAGAAGCAAAGCACCAGCACCACCTAGATGTTCACCACCAGAACTTTAGCAACACTGTAGTAGCAAAGCACCAGCGCCACCTAGTGTTCACCACCAGAATTTTAGCAACACTGTAGAAGCAAAACACCAGCGCCACCTAGTGTTCACCACCAGAACTTTAGCAACACTGTAGAAGCAAAGCACCAACGCCACCTAGTGTTCACCAACAGAACTTTAGTTTTGTAAGTACTTTAGAACCATTTAGAATCATGATTGCCCAGGCCTACAAAGCAAACACAACAGGGTTGTTAATCCTTCCCTATGTAATCAAAAGAATACACATGCACACACACACACAAATGTATACATACACACACATATATGGCTAGAGTGACACTTAAAATGTGCCTGTTTCAACTTACATACAAATTCAACTTAAGAACAAACCTACAGAACTTGAAGGCTGCCTGTATCGGAGAAACAGAAGGGTCTGAATAAAAAAATGGAGAGGAAGCTCTTACTGGTACTCGTTTTCAACAGGTTTGCTTCCAGTTCTTGCACCTGCTTCACCAAGATGGAGATATGCTGAAGGAGGTCCTTATTCTGGAGCAGAAGCTGATGTACTCTGGCTTGGGCCTCAAGGCGGGCAGCCGACTCTGATGCCAGCTGATCCTTCAGTAAACGCACCTGAGGGAGAGAAATAAGAGTGAGCCTTGGACGCAGTGCCAGTTTTCTCTGGCAGTCGCTATTCCCTGATGCGCATGCTACTGCCAGTAGAAATTCTCCTCTGGTCAATATGCCAGTTTTTCAAGGATGGAAGAGGGAAGATAACGGGCAGAAAATATTTTGCTGTATTGTTTTCGTGTTTCTAAATAATATGTACATATTCGCCATTAGAGAGGGATAGGTCCGATTCGGAAGAGCCTAAAAGTCGTAAAAACCTACTGACTTTGGGTTTCTGAAAATGTCCCATTATACGGCACCGGGAATGTGGCACAGCTGGCTGGGAGTCAGCTGCATAAGATCTCTACTGACCAGTAGGTCATGAGTTTGAGACCTGCCCGGGTCGGGGTGAGCGCTCGACCATTTTTGTAGCTTGTTGTCGACCTTTGCAACCCAGTTGCATCTGTCAAGTAGGAAATTTAGGTACCACGTTGTGGGGAGCCTAATTTAACTAATTTACGAACGAGGTCATAAATCTCCAGGAAGTGTGTAAAAGGAGTGAAGGAGTGCGACAGCTCCCCCTTGTGGCCAGGAGCTGAAATGTTAAATTGCCTCTGAGTGTCTCGTCTTACATGTTTGTATGTCAAAGGGCATTGAATGTTTGTCTATATATGTGATCCGCCCTGAGTCCCCTGCGGGGTGAGAAGGGCGGAATATAAATGATGTAAATAAATACATAAATAAATATATACGGTTATGTATTTTCGAATGGGACAAATCGTGAAATTATAGAAGAACACAAGGAGAATTTCTAATAAATGTCATTACAAAATTCCTAGCCTTCCATGGGTACATAAGCAAATAAAAAGACTAAAAGCTCTAAATCAGGGGTGGGCAACCTACAGCTCACGGGCCATATCTGGCCCGGCAGTGCGGCCCGGGGAGAAGGGCGTCGGGGGCGGGGCCAAGAAGAAGGGGTGCCGCTGCCGCCATTCCATCGCGGCGGCTTTGGCGTGCCTGACATACTTTTGGAGCGGCGGCTTTGGAGTGCCCCAGGTTCTCCGCCTCTTCCTCGTGCCTCCGGTGAGGAGAGGCTCTGGATGGCCAGCGTGGGAGCGTCAGTGCCAGCGGCGTGGTGGGGAGGAGCCTTTGGATGACTTCCTGTAGTCCCGGATGTGCTGGCTGAGACACTCTGGGAGCCGTAGGAGTCAGGAAACTACGGTTCCCAGAATGCCTCAGCCAGCTCATCCGGGGCTACAGGAAATCACCCAAAGGCTCCTCCCCACCATGCCGCCGGCACTGACGGTCCCACGCTGGCCATCCATAGCCTCTCTACGCCGGAGGTAGGAGGAGGAGGCGGAGAGCCCGGAGCTGGTGCTGCCTCCACCCTCGGGCCCTCAGTCACTCCACTGACGCGCGACCCTCCATGCAAGAGGGCCAAAGCCCAGGATCACCACCACGAGGGCACTCTGGAGCCGCCGGAGAAGGCAGGAAGGAACCCCCGCTGCCCTGGTGCAGCCCGCGGCAGCCCCCGCCGGTTGCTGGTTTTCATTCAAAAGCCATAAAAATAGGGCACTCAGAATTTCTCCCTATCATGCTCAAGCGAGCAATGCTAAGAATTCTCCGTCACCCCCTCCCTTGCAGAACGGATCGTGACCTGGGCCACCGCCACTTGAGTGTGCTGCTGCTGCTGCTGCAGGAGCTGCTGCAGGAACTGCATCTGATGGTGAGCAGACAGAGGGGCTCCCGGCTCAGGCAACTGGACGGAAGACGGAAGCAGCATCTTGGGAGAAGCAGTGAGGACCGTCTCTTTGTGGAGCAAACTCTGGAAAATACAATGAGATGTAGGGATCAAAAGGGTCCGTCCTGTCTTTACCTCCCACCCCACTCCCCCACGCATAAAAACAAACACACTGAAACGGAGTTAAACAGAGTTTCGGAGTGTGGTGTTATCCAGGGGTGCCCAGAAAGTCGATCGCGATTGACTGGTCGATCTTGGGACCCAGGGAGGTCGATCCCAGCTGGATGGGACGCTCTTCTACCCAGGAGAAGCAGTGGAGAAGCAGTGGAAATGCTGAAGCCAGAGGGAGGAGGGGGCGGAGCCAAGCCCCACCAAGCCCCGCCCCTTCCCCAGCTCCGCCCTGTAGCCACCACCTCTTGGTAGATCTTTCTGACTTGGTTTTAGTTTAAGTAACACGCATGCTGAAAAAGTGTGGGCACCCCTGGTGTTATCTATATGTAGATGACGTCCAGATCTGTCACTCCCTTCCAACTGTCACTAAGGAGGCTGTCCAGACCTTGAACCATGCCCGGATTACCCATAAGGCCAACGAGGCTGTGGCGTAGGGGTGCAGGTCGAGAGGGGGTGCAGATCACGGACCAAAAAAAACTGGTCCACGCACCTCTTTCCCCCTTTCTAGTGCCCCTCCTCGCTCCTTCTCCCGGCAAAGTCTCTGCTACGTCCCCTCCGGAAGCGCACGCCAAGCGGACATCTCTCTCTTGCGCGCGCGCGCTCTCTCTCTCTCTCGCACGTCCACTCACTCTCTCTCTCTCACGCTCTCTCTTGCTCTTTCTCGCGCTCTCTCTCTCTCACGCGCGCTCTCTCTTTCACTCTTTCTTTCGCTCTCTTGCCCACTCTCTCTCTCATGCGCGTGCGCATGCTCTCTCTCTTTTGCACTCTCTCTTGCGTGCGCTCTCCCTCTCTCTTGCTCTCTCTTGCGCGCGCTCTCTCTCTTGTGCATTCTCTCTCTCTCTCTCTTGCACGAGCACACACACTCTCTCTCTCGTGCGCGCCTTTGGAGCGAGTTTGCACCCGCTGCGCTCTCCCCAAGCCTCCCGAGGAGACCTTCAGAGCACAGCGGAGCTTTCCAGCCGGTGGGAATGCCTGGGGACCTTGGAGGTGGCGGGATGGTGCCTACTCGCCTTTCTCTTCTGCTCCGGAGGCACCATGGCCAAAGCCAGCCAAGTGTGGGTCTGAGTGGTGTGTGTGTGTGTGGGGGGGGTAGAGGTTGGCTTAAAGGGGGCGTAATTCCAAAGTGTGGCGCAAAAATGGGTTAATCCGGGCCTGCCTTGAACCGGTGCTTGGCCGCTGTGTCGGACTGGATGAGGGCTAGCAAATTGAAACTTAATCCAGACAAGACAGAGGTCCTCCTGGTCAGTCAAAAGGCCGAACAGGGCATAGGGTTACAGCCTGTGTTGGATGGAAGGGGTCACCCTCCCCCTGAAGACGCAGGTTCGCAGCCTGGGAGTGATCCTGGATTCATCGCTGAGCCTGGAGCCCCAGGTCTCAGCGGTGGCCAGGGGAGCTTTTGCACAACTAAGACTTGTGCGCCAGCTGTGCCCGTACCTTGGAAGTCTTACTTGGCCACAGTAGTCCATGGTCTGGTTACATCCTGTATAGACTACTGCAACGCACTCTACGTGGGGCTGCCTTTGAAGACGGTTTGGAAACTGCAATTAGTACAATGGTCGGCAGCCAGATTACTAACGGAGATGACATATACAGGGAGCATACCACCCCCGTGCTGTGTCAGCTCCACTGGCTGCCGGTCCATCTCCAAGTCCAATTCAAAGTGCTGGTGTTGACCTATAAAGCTCTAAATGGTTCTGGCCCAGCTTACTTGTCCGAACGCATCCACCCCTACGCCCCATCTCGAAATTTAAGATCATCCGGGGAGGCCCTGCTCTCAGTCCTGTCTACAGCTGAAATGCACCTGGGAACGAGGGACAGGGCCTTCTCGGCAGTGGCTTCCCACCTATGGAACACACTCCCAACCGAGATAAGATCGATCTCTTCCCTCCTAGTTTTCTGAAAGAAAGTAAAGGCATGGCTGTGGGACCAGGCGTTTGGTTAATAAATGCAATTGGTAACTTAAGACAGTGTTTCCCAACCAGTGTGCCGTGAGCGATCATCAGGTGTGCCGTGGGAAATGGGAACCTCCAAGACCCTTTCTTCCCCCTCCTGCCGAACACTTTTCCTTCTCCACTCGGGCTCCCTTCTTCCCAGCCTCGCTCTGCTCGCTTTGACTCGCTTTGCTCACGCTGCCGCTTCAGCGGGAGGGGGGAGGGAGGAAGTCTACTGCGCAGTCTTGCCCCACGTCTTCCTCCCTCCCCTCCACAGTGCTCTCTGGATATAGGTGAACTACAATTCCAAAACTCAAGGTCAATGCCCACCAAACTCTTATAGTATTTTCTCTTGCTTATGGTAGTTCTGTGTGGGACTGCCTTTTCGGCGGCCAATGGTGCGTCTCTCCCGCAACCAACCTGCAGGGCTGGGTGACATCAGGCGCAGCGGCAAGGGCGAGGAAGAAGAGGCAGAGGGAAGCCGCGGCGCCTCTTCGTGAGCGCCGCGGCCTCTGCCTCCTCCGCCATGTTCCTGGGTGCCGCAGCGGCCGCCCGGGGACTTCCCTTCCTTCCTCTTCCTTCGCCAAGGAGGAGGAAGGAAGGGAAGCCCCCGGGGCCGCTGCCACGCATGCGCGGTACCTAGGAACATGGCGGAGGATGCCGCGGCGCTCGCACCCTGCCGCGCATGCGGCGTGCCCGCCGTTTCTTCGCACTTTGGTCCGCTGTTTGGGCTTGTGGTCTCTCTTCCGGGTTGCTTCCCAGGACAACGTGTGGGGCTCGGGCTGCGAGGCACAGCGCATTGCGCGCTCAGCTCCCGGCAAACGGCCGCACAGGAGCGGGGATTACAAATAAGGCATTTGCCTTCACCGCTTACATTTGCCGGTTTGGATCGTACTGGGCATTTCACACCCACTCATCTTGTTTTCGCGATCCCCATCCCTCGTGCATCTCGTCACCCCTTTGAGCTTTGTCATCTCAGTTCCCGGGACTCCGCTTGAGAACCACGCCGCGCTCTATTGATTGGTATTTATGCCAAGACTTGTGTATCTGTAAGCGACTGCACCACGTCATCGGGCGGCGCAGTGTTTACACTATACGCCATCAGTGCTGGACATGCCGCAAGTCTAGAGTTCTTCCGCACTGTGCCCACCTCTGTGCTACGTCATTAGCAGCAGTGTGGCCTATGGAGCAAACAGACTTGACTACCTTTCCTCAAAAACACGCATGTGGCCCCCCATCCAGCGGCTTCCCCGCTTTCCTTCCATTGTATGTACACAGGCCTCCTTCGTGGCGGACCTACACGTACTCTATTGCTTTATATGATCATGTGTTGATTTCGGCCTGTGGGTTATGTAACTCCTATCGTGTGTTGTTCATCCTTTAATTCATTGATTGCTACATTGTGTGTGTCCAAGGGGGGCGGGGATGATGGTCTTATCTCCCCACTAGTCTGGCTCTACGGAGCATCTCTCCAGTGAGTGGATTGAGGGGGCAGCACACAGTTCCACTGGTGCTTTCTCCCGGCCCCGTGGGAGATAGCCCACTCCTACATGAGGATTTGTAGTTCAGACCTTTATTCTTGTGCATTGTGATTGTGTTTCAGCATACCGTGTGCAGTTCTTGTGGGACATGTACCCTGGTGTGTTTGTTTATCGTCACTAGGGTCACCAGGAGCACCGGAAACATGGACAGAAGTTCAATATACGGGAAAACCACCCTCATAATCATAATCTGCTCTTGAAGTTCAGTTCTGCCTGCAAGACTGGCTCAAGATTGTGTGGCTTTGTCTCGAGAAGCCTCTTACGCTCTGTCCAATGGCTGAGTAATTGATTTGATTGCCTCCTCTTGCCCAGACACTTAATGCAATGAGCTGGCCCGCCACATGCGTCTCCGGCTCACTCTTTCCTAGAGCTGGGAAGTACCTTGGCAAAAAGCAGATCAGGCGCCTCTCGACCGACAGCGTCAAGATCGGTCACTCCCCTGTTGAACTCCAAGTGGCTGTTCCCAGGAAGTCCAATGTCCATGGAATCGATGTCCGTTTCGTCCGCTGGGCTGGCAGCCTCGCCTTCCGTTAGGGCAAGGACTGTGGGAAATTAAAGACTCTTGTCAGTGGCAGGCCCAGATTAACACTTTTTTGCGCCCTAGGCCACACTTTGGAATTACGCCCCCTCTACCGCACCCCCCCCCACACACACACACATCACTCAGACCCACACACTAAAAAAGTGTGGCCTAGGGCAAGGGGCAGCAAATTCAAAACGAACCAGGAACCATAAACAAAGTTCCTGTGGTAACCGCAAAGACACAAGGACTGAGACCTGCAAAAGAAGGAAGTCCGCGGGACTACATTTCCCAGAGACGCCTCGGATGACGCGCAAAGTCTCACGAGAGTAGCAGGCAACGGACGCAGCCACTCTCCCGAGACCTGGGCAAGCCACGTGTGCGGAAAAGGGACGGAGGAGGTAATTCCCACGGGAGACGGGTAGGAAAAGGGGGCTGAAAGGCCCCAGAGGCAGCCTAGGCGCCCCCGAAGTGAACCGAAGCCTCAAGGCCTTTGTATTTGGTTACATTTATTTATTTATTTCGGGATTTTACCCCGCTCTTCTCAACCCCCGAGGGAGGGGGGACTCAGAGCGGCTTACAGTACGGCACAATTCGATGCCCACATCACAACAGCATAAAACCCCCAAACCCCACAACAATTAAAATCCATTAAGATACATTAAAATACAGTTTCAACAGCATCATGCACAGTCATTCCAAGTTAAAACAATATTCAATCCATAAAAACATTGGCCCTCTTCATCCAGTGTCATTAAAATCCCCAGCTAACATGCTGCTTAGTGCTGGTGTGCAAACGCCTGGTCCCAAAGCCAGGATTTTACCTTTTCCTGAATGCCAGGAGGGATGAGGTGGACCGTACCTCCATAGGGAGCGCATTCCACAGGCGGGGAGCCACCACCGAGAAGGCCCTGTCCCTCGTCCCCACCAGCCACATTTGAGAAGTCGGCGGGAGCGAGAGCAGGGCTTCCCCGGATGATCTTAGATTGCGAGGTGGGACGTAGCGGCTGATGCGTTCGGATAGATAAATCTATCTCCATCTCTCTTCCCCCCCCCCCCAGCCCCTTCGGAGAGGCTTCGGTTCACTTTGGGGGCGCCTAGGCTCCCGCAGGAAAAGTGCCCGGGGGGAGTTGGGAGACTTTGGCAACGGGACGCCCCTCCCCTCCTTCGCCTCTCTCACCTTCGCTCCGGCTCCAGTTGGCGTACCAGGCGAAGGAGGAAGCACTGAAGCAGGCCAGGGTGGTGAGGGCGGAGCTCGGCCGGAGCCTCATCTCCTAGGGCTCCGCCGCCGCCTCGGGGCTTCTCCCCGGAGCCACAGCCGCTCCTCGCCGCCTCTCTCTCTCTCTCTCTCTCTCACACACACACACACACACACACACCCACTCCCAGCCCGTGGCACCCCACTTTTTTTTTGGTCCAGGCATGATCTGCGCCCCCTTGCGCCCATAGGCCATGGCCTCGTCTGGCCTTATGGGTAATCCGGGCCTGGTCAGTGGGGAAAACCAAGGCAGTTCTCAAGTGAGGATTCAGTAGGAGAGTAGTGTCTTAGTGTGGCCAGTATGTGCCGAGAGGAGGAAGTCGTGGTTCTGCTCACAGTTTCAACACTGTGCCAGAGGACTGGGAGCATTTCTTTTTCTTTCTTCTTGAGTCTGTAATTCCTTATTGGAAAATTTCTGTGTACAATAAAAGAAGCATAGCTTCCAATTCCCTTTCCACTCAGTCTCTCTCTCTTTTCCCCCCACCACACACCTGGCGCCTCCATGTCTTCGCTACATTTCTCACTCTGGCCGTCCTCTTGCCCGTCCGCATCCTGCTCCGTGTGCTGCAGACTCAGTTTGTGGCAGACCTCAAATGCTTGCCCCACAGTGCGCACGATGCGCATGGCCTGGCTCTGCAGAAAAGAGAGAGAGAGAGAGAACTGACCCCACTCTGTGGGATAGGCACTCACCCCCCTCCCCTTTGCATATGAGCACACACACACACACACACACACACACACAGTGCTAGATAGGCAAAATATCAGGGATCTGGGTCCATTCAGGATTGGTGCAAAGTCAGTGACTCAGGAAATCTCAACGTATCGTCGAAAGCTTTCATGGCCAGTGTTGTAGCCTGGTCAGATTCTGAGTGCTTAGAACAGTGTTTCCCAACCGCTGTGATGCGGCACACTCGTGTGCCGTGACGGACCCCCTGCTGTGCCGCGAGAAAAGCTCTCTGCCCCCCTTCCTTCCCCCCCTCCTGCCGAACTCCTGCTGCTTGGGGGATGGGGGAGGAAGCTCCGGGCGGCGACAAAGAAAAAGAAGAAGGGGCCGGGGCGCCGCCTCCTTCGGCCGTTTCTCCAGCTAGCCTCCAATCCGCCATGACTTTCGCCCCTCGCTCGCTGAAGCCGTGCGGAGGAGGAGCCCCGCCCACTCAAGCCCGTCCACCGCTCATGCTCCTCCTCCTCCTCCTCCGCGCGGCTTCAGCGAGTGAGGGGCGGGAGTCATGGCGGAAAGCAACGCCAGGGATGGGGGCCATGACTCCCGCCCCTTGCTCGCACTGCCCCCTCAAGACTGGAGAAGCTGTGGGAGAATGGTGCAGCCTGGCTCCACCCCTTCCCCCGGCTTCTGCTCTCCCACAGCTTCTCCAGCCTTGAGGGGGCAGTGCCAAGACAGCATTGTGCTGACTCTGCCACTGCCGCCTCAAGGCTGGAGAAGTTGCTGGGAGAGCTGAAGCCAGGGAAAAGGGGCGGGGCATGGCACAGCCTGGCTCCAACCCCTCCCCCAGCTTCTGCTCTCCCACAACTTCTTCATCCTTGAGGGGGCAGTGCCAAGCCAGCATTGTGCTGCCTCTGCCACCGCTGGCTTGGCACTGCTGGCCCTCAAGGCTGGCTTGGAAGCTCAAGGCTGGAGAACTGAAGCTGGGGGGGGGGCGGGGCATGGTGAGGCCTGGCTCCACCTCCCCAGCTTCAGCTCTCCCCAGCTTCTCCAGCCTTGAGGGGACAGTGCCAAGCCAGCATTGTGCTGGCTCTGCCACCGCTGGCTTGGCACTGCCCCCTCAAGGCTGGAGAAGCTGTGGGAGAGCTGAAGCCGGGGGGAGGGGGGGGCATGGTGTGGCCTGGCTCCACCCCCTCCCCCAGCTTCAGCTCTCCCCCAGCTTCTCCAGCCTTGAGGGGACAGTGCCAAGCCAGCATTGTGCTGGCTCTGCCACCGCGGCCTTGGCACTGCCCCCTCAAGGCTGGAGAAGCTGTGGGAGAGCTGAAGCCGGAAAGGGCGGGGCATGGTGAGGCCTGGCTCCACCCTCCCCCAGCTTCAGCTCTCCCGCAGCTTCTCCAGCCTTGAGGGGACAGTGCCAAGCCAGCACTGTGCTGGCTCTGCCACCGCTGGCTTGGCACTGAGCCCTCAAGGCTGGAGAAGCTGCGGGAGAGCGGAAGCCGGGGGAAGGGGCGGGGCATGGCCTGGCTCTTCCCCCTCCCCCCTGGCTTCAGCTCTCCCACAGCTTCTCCAGCCTTGAGGGGACAGTGCCAGGCCAGCATTGTGCTCTCTCTGCCACCGCTGGCTTGGCACTGCCCCCTCAAGGCTGGAGAAGCTGTGGGAGAGCTGAAGCTGGGGGGAGGGGGCGGGGCATGGCCTGGCCTGGCTCCGCCCCCTTCCCCAGCTTTGGCACTCCCAGCAGCTGCTCCCAACAGGCCACCATCCCCCAGCCATTCTTTACTGTCTGGCTCTTCTGTTTTGACTAATCCCCTCCCGTCTATCTATTTGCTCATTACACACCATCATCCCCACACCCTTCGGGGACATTCTCATGAGAAACTGCACTTTGAACAGGAATCTCCTGGTCGTTCTCTGCATCAAGAGCATTGACCAGACCACTGCCACCTTGAAACTCATTGTCGTCACTCGCCAACTCTGAAGCCCCCAGGTCCTTATACACAATCATAGGCTGAGCTCCAGCACAAACTGCTGTGCTCAGGCAATACTATTCCTCTTTTAGTACATATTATTCCTCTCCCTGTTCTCCATCCATTGCCAGTAGCCTACGTCAACCTGAGAGAAATAAATGTGTTCCCTGCAAGTTTGTCCCAGTTCTCATCTAGATCAGGCCCGGATTACCCATAAGACCAACCTAGGCCATGGCCTAGGGGCGCAAGCCGAGGGGGCGCAGGTCACGGACGAAAATAAAAATGTTGAAACAAATAAAAATGCCGTGGCCGGCCCCTGGGGTCTCTCCCAAATCTCAGAGCTTGAGAATGCCAAGGGGGTGTTGGGTGTGTTGGTTGTGGGGAGGGTGCCTGGCTCTGTCCCCGGGTCCAATCCCGAAGACCTGGCCCTCTTCTCCCTCCCTCCCTTCCGGTTCCGGACATGGCCTCCTTTGCGGAGGGAGGGAGCGAATGGCGGGCGGGCAGGCGCCCCGGCCTGGGTGGCCCCCTCCCTCCATCTTTCCTAGGGAGGCTGTCCCCAAGGCCCTTGGCTGCCCCCTTGGCTGGGAAGGAGAAGGAGGCCAGGTGGGGGGCTCTGCTTCGAGGGAGGGGGGGAGAGGGGAAGAGGTTTCTGGCTGTGCGTGTGCGTGAGAGAGAGAGCTATTGTTCACCAGGGGAACTCTCTGCATTTGTGCAAATAATGACCCTTACGAGGGTGTGTGTTTGTTCTGAATGTGTTGTGATTGGGGGGGGGGGGGGGCAGTCCCGGGGGGAGGGTCTTTCTTGCCGGAGTCCTCCCCCCTGGGCTGGGGAGTTGCCCCGGAAAGCCAGTCTTTCTTCGTGGCTTCTATCATCAAAACATGGGTGGGGAGAGTGGGGTCAGCTGCCAAAACGTGGCTTTTGCGAGAGGGAGAGAGGGAGGGAGAGGGCTCCTTTCGCTCTCTTTTGGCAACGGACCCGGCCCCTCCGGGAGCCTCCGCCCTTGAGGGCACATCTTCGGGGGGGAGCAGCCCAGGAGCTTTGCAACCAGCAGGGAGGGAGGGAGGAGGCCCCTCCAGAAGACTTGGGCTGAGTGAGGGTCGGGGTCAAGGCTCAGGGTCCGCGCAGGGGGGGGGGACACGTTCTCCGCTGGGGGAGGGAAGGCTGGCTGTGGGCGTGGCCTGCCCCTTGCCCTGCCAGACGGCACTCTTCTGCCTTCCTGGCACACCAGCCAGGCACGGACGGACGGACGGACACAGGGACGGAGGACACCCGCCCGCCTGCTCGCTTCGCCTCGGCTCTCCTGTCCTGCCCCAGCCCCTGGCTCTCGGCTGCCCGGGACACTCCTCCTTCCACCTGGCCATGGGAAGCGCCTGCCGGAGCCTCCTGGTGGCCTTGGCCTTCCTGCTCTGCTGCCCAGTGGGTAAGGGGGGGCGTTTCGGGGGGGCGTGCGGTAGAGGTTGGCTTAAAGGGGGCGTAATTCCAAAGTGTGGCCTAGGGCGCAAAAAGGTGTTAATCCAGGCCTGATTTAGATGGGCTGCAAGTCCCCGTTTGGCACAGCTTGATCCATTCAAACCCAAGGTGGACGCTCAGTTCACTCTAGAGACATGAGACCTATTTAGGGCTGTACTTCATTAAGTCCTTCCAGCTTACCTTTTTCTTGGACTTGAAGACATTGCAGTGGAAGACGTTGGTGGAACCATCTCTGGCAATGTAACTGAAGATCTTCAGGTCCTGGGAATCGTGGGACACATAAAATATCCTGCAAGAACAGCACATCTGTATGTGTACATATATGTGTAAGAAACCGACTCTTTACCACTCTTTAAGTCAGGGATGAGGAATATGGGGCTCTCAGGCTTCCCCTAGAACAGTGTTTCCCAACCACTGTTCCGTGGCACACTAGTGTGCTGTCAGGGATCACCTGGTGGGCTGCGGGAAAACCTCTCTTCCCCCCTTTCTTCCCCCTCTTGCGAAACTCCTGCTGCTGCTGCTGGGGGGGGAGGGGCCAAGGCACCGCCTCCTTCGGCCGTTTCCCCAGCCAGCCTCCAATCAAGGGAGGGCGGGGAACGGAAGCGGAAGTGAGGAACGCAGTCTGAGGCAGGCCCACCGGCATCTTCTTTCGAATCGGAGGAAGGAAGGAAGGAAAGCAACCGCGGACCGAGTGAGTGCCTTCCCTTCTGGTGAGGAAGAGGGAGAGAGCCATTCAGGGAGGGAGCCATCTGGGGGTTCTGTGTGGGAAGTTTGGCCCAGTTCTATCATTGGTGGGGTTCAGAATGCTCTTTGATTGTAGGGGAGCTATAAATCCCAGCAACTATAACTCCCAAATGGCAAGGTTATTTCCCCTGAACTCCATCTGTGTTCATATTTGGGCACATTGAGTATTCATTTCAAGTGTGGTCCAGATCCATCATTATTTCAGTCCACAGTGCTCTCTGGGTGCAGGTGAACCACAAATTCCAAACTCAAGGTCAATTCCCAAGCAAACCCTTTCAGTACTTTCTGTTGGTAATGAGTCTGGCCCCCTACCTATCCAGAGATAACCTGTCCACGGTGCTCCAAGCTACGGTCATCTCAAGACTGGACTACTGTAACGCCCTTTACATCGGCCTGCCCTTGTCCGTGATCCGGAAGCTTTAGCTCGTCCAGAATGCCGCTGCGCGACTTCTCACTGGGACTCCAGTGAGATGGCACATAACACCCATCCTTCAGCAGCTCCATTGGCTTCCGGTTGATCACCAGATCACCTTCAAGGTGATGGTGTTAACTTTCAAGGCCTTGCATGGTCTGTGGCCGCTGTATCTGAGGGACCGTCTTTTCCCCTTCCAACCCCAGAGGTCACTTCGATCCGAACAAATGAACCTCCTGGAAGTACAGACCTTCAAAGCAATCCGTCTCACATCGACCCAGCCCAGAGCCTTTTCTGTAGTGGCGCCATCAATATGGAAGACTCTTCCTGAGCGATGTACGGGCCATGCAGGACCTTCTCTCCTTCCGCAAGGCCTGCAAGACTCTCCTTTTCCGGCCAGCCTTTGATTGCTAGGCCAGAAATCTTTTTAAAGCTAGTTTAATATGTATACTTTTACCTCTGTGTGTTTTACCTGATTGTAAGCCGCTCCGAGCCCTCGGGGAGTGGCCGCGTACAAGCCCAAATACTGAATAAATAAATAAATAAATAAATAATGGGATCCAAAGGTACTGCTGAGGACTTGTTTTGGGCTGATTCCAGATGACTTGAAGTCTTTATCCTGTCTGTATGATCATCCTATTTACTGTTGCTTCTATGTCAATAGGATTGAAAAGCCTCCCTTTTCTATCCTCTCTCCATTTAAATCATTCTTCAAAAGTCTCTTCTCTGGTTCATCAAAATTATGCGTATGGTATAAAACGAGACCATGCTTAACTCTGTTTCCTCTATATCCAGCTTTGTCAACCATGCCGCTGCTTTCCCGCTCACCTGTAGATGGGGTCGTGCATCATCAGCCGTTGGCTCTCCTCCCAGTCCCACTCTTTCTTCTGCAAAAGAGATCTGCGTATAAGCAGGACAGATGCTTCACAGAGTGTTACAACCATTCACAAGGGTGACAAATTACAACCAAGGAAGGTTTGCTAGGGTAAGAATTTTTGAGACATTAGGAATCCTCCTTCAGATCCAGATTCTCTCACTACTACATTTTCCCAATTGCCTTAAAGCAGGGCTGCCCAACTGGCGGCCCGGGGGCCGTACACGGCCCCCAGCCTGTTGGGCCCGGCCCCCGCGAGTCCCCGGCCGCCATTTTAATTTTTTTTTTAAAAAATCTATTTTTTTTAAAAAAAATGGCGGCCGAGGGGGAGGGGGAGGCGGGGCAGGGAGGAGGAAGTGAGCCAGCTCCTCCTCCCTGCACCGCCCCCTCCGTCCCTCTCTCCGCGCCGCCGATTGCATCGGCGCCGGTGAGAGAGGGACAAGGGGTGGTACAAGGAGGAGGAAGAGGGCTAGCTCCTCCTCCCTGCACCGCCCTCTTCTTCCCTCTCTCGCCGGCGCCGATGCCTTGCAAGGGAGGGGGTCCCAAGGGGCCTCCGTCCCTTGCAAGGCATCCCGGCAGCAGCTGAAGCCAGCGCCGGCTTCAGCCGCTGCTGCGATCCCTTCCAAGAGGGGGTCCCCGGCGGGGCCTCCGTCCCCTTGCAAGGCATCCGGCAGCGGCTGAAGCCAGCGCCGGCTTCAGCCGCTGCTGCGATCCCTTGCAAGAGAGGGGGTCCCGGGCGGGCCTCCGTCCCTTACAAGGCATCCCGGCAGCGGCTGAAGCCAGCGCGGCTTCAGCCGCTGCTGCGATACCTTGCAAGAGAGGGGGTCCCCGGGCGAGGCCTCCGTGCCTTGCAAGGGATCCTGGCAGCCGCGGCTGAAGCCAGCGCCCGGCTTCAGCCGCTGCTGCAATCCCTTGCAAGGGAGGGGGTCCCCAGCGGGGCCTCCGTCCCTTGCAAGGCATCCCGGCAGCAGCTGAAGCCAGCGCCGGCTTCAGCCGCTGCTGCGATCCCTTCCAGAGGGGGGTCCCGCGGCGGGGCCTCCGTCCCTTGCAAGGCATCCCGGCAGCGGCTGAAGCCAGCGCCGGCTTCAGCCGCTGCTGCGATCCCTTGCAAGAGAGGGGGGTCCCCCGGCGGGGCCTCCGTCCCCTAGCTACGCATCGCGGCAGCGGCTGAAGCCAGCGCCGGCTTCAGCCGCTGCTGCGATACCTTGCAAGAGAGGGGGGGCCAGCGCCCGGCTTCAGCCGCTGCTGCGATACCTTGCAAGAGAGGGGGTCCCCCGGCGGGGCCTCCGTCCCTTGCAAGGCATCCCGGCAGCGGCTGAAGCCCGCGCTGGCTTCAGCCGCTGCCGGGATGCCTTGCCAGAGAGGGGGGTCCCCCGGCGGGGCCTCCGTGCCTTGCAAGGGATCCTGGCAGCAGCGGCTGAAGCCAGCGCCGGCTTCAGCCGCTGCTGCAATCCCTTGCAACGGGGGTTCCCCTGGCGGGGCCTCCGTGCCATGCAAGGGATCCTGGCAGCAGCTGAAGCCGGCGAAACCGCCAGCTTCATCTGCGGCTAGGATGCCTTGGAAGGGAGGGGGGTGCCGCGTGGCTCCTCCCTCTCTCCCAAAGCTTCCCGGCAGCCGGGGGCGGGGTTTGGGGCGGGGCCGGGGCCGGGCGGCCCCCCAGGTCATCAGTGACCTGGAATCCGGCCCTTGGCCGGTTAGATGTTGGACAGCACTGCCTTAAAGCAATGGTTCCCAACCATTTTTTTGACCAGGGACCATGCTCCAACATTAGTACCAAAGGGGTTATGAACCAGTTTTTGGTCAACTTTAGATTTGTTTAAATTGTTTGGGGTGCTGATTCAGAAAATTGGATTGGATCGCCCAGTGTTTCCCAACCTGTGTGCCATGGCACACTATTGTGTCGTGAGCAATCCTCAGGTGTGCCGTGGGAAATGGGAACCTCCAAGACCCTTTCTTCCCCTCCTGCCGAATACTTTTTCTTCTCCACCTGGGCTTCCTTCTTCCCAGCCACACTCTGCTCGCTTTGCTCTGGGGCGAATCTGCACAGTAGCGCCCGCATGGGACACGTCTTCCTCCCTCCCCCCTCCCCTCCTGAACACGCTCACGCTGCCCCCTCGGATCAAAATGGCGGCAGAAGCGGCAGTGGAGAAGAAAAAGTAAGTGTTGGGCAGGAGGGGGAAGAAAGGGCGTGAAGGGGGAGGGGGAGGAAGAGGTCTCTGTTGAAAGCTGGCATGGGCAAACTTGGACCTTCCAGGTGTTTTGGACTCCAACTCCCACCATTCCTAGCAGCCTCAGGCCCTTTTCCTCCCCCCCCCCCCCAGCCACTTACGCAGGAAAGGGCCTCAGGCTGTTAGGAATGGTGGGAGTTGGAGTCCAAAGCACCCAGAGGGCCGAAGTTTCCCCATGCCTGTTTGAGGGACCTTAAAGTGGTGAGCCTCCTTCCAACGTTGTGATTCTGGATAGAAAACAAACAACAACATAACATAACATTGTTTGAGTCCCCAGTGCTCTCTGGGTGTAGGTGAACTACAACTTCCAAACTCAAGGTCAATTCCCAAGCAAACCCTTTCAGTACTTTCTGTTGGTAATGAGAGTTCAATAGGCCAAGTTTAGTTCAATTCCATTGTTGCAAGAGTTCAGGATGCTCTTTGATTGTGTGTTAACTATAAATCCCAGAAACTGTAACTCCCAAATGTCTAGGTCTATTTTCCCCAAACTCCATCTGTGTTCGCATTTGGGCATATTGAGTATTCATGCCAAGTTTGGTCCTGATCCAACATTGTTTGAGTCCACAGTGCTCTCTGGATATAGGTGAACTACAACTCCAAAACTCAAGGTCAATGCCCACCAAACTCCTATAGTATTTTCTCTTGGTTATGGTAGTTCTGTGTGGGAAGTTTGATTCCATTCCATTATTGGTGGAGTTCAGAATGCTCTTTGATTGCGGGTGAACTATAACTCCCAGCTGTTGAGCAAAACCTTCGTGTGTGTCTTTCTGCCATTCCTGCCTGGTTATCTATGTTGTGTTCATCGAAACAGGCCCAGGTTTCACACTGAGTGTATAAATACATTTACAAACATATTAACTATATGTATTACTGTGTTAGAGTGTCATTTTGTGTCATTTTGGTTGGTGGTGTGCCCCAGGATTTGGTCAATGTCAAAAATGTGCCGCAGCTCAAAAAAGGTTGGGAAACACTGCCTTATAGCAATGTCCTATCGGCAGATAGGAGTAGGAAGAGGAGGAAGTGCAGGCTGCCTTGACAAAACAGTGATCCAAAAATTCATGATGCAATTCCTCAATTAAGTTTGCATTACACAGCAATTAGGGCCGGCAGTCTTGAAACACAACAGTTCAGGGAACCGCATGGTATTGCTGAAAGAGGAAGATAACTAATTAAAACGAAACATTAATTTGAAAAACAATGATGGGGTGTTTTTTTTCCATGTTTAAAATTTGCTCTAGACCCTAAAGCAGGCCTGGGCAAACTTTGGCCCTCCAGGTGTTTTGGACTACAACTCCCACAATTCCTAACAGCCGGCAAGGTTTCCCCTTGACATTAAGTCTAGTTGTGTTGGACTCTGGGGGGTGGTGCTCATCTCCATTTCTAAGCTGAAGGGCCGGCATTGCCCATAGACACCTCCATGGTCATTTGGCCACATGACTACATGGAGTGCCGTTACCTTCCTGTCAAAGTGGTACCTATTGATCTACTCACATTTGCATGTCTTTGAATTGCTAGGTTGGCAGAAGCTGGGGCTAACAGCGGGAGCTCACCCCATCCCATGGATTTGAGCCTGCTGACCTTCTGGTCAGCATGTTCTGCAGCTTAGTGGTTTAACCCAGGGCTGTCCAACTGGAGGCCCCGGGGCTGGATCCGGCCCCGTAGCCTGTTGGACACAGCCCCACCTATGCCCTCAGCCGCCATTTTTAATTTTAAAAAATCAATTTTTTTAAAAAAAAATGGCGGCCGGGGGGGAGGGGGAGCAGGGAGGAGGAAGAGAGCTAGCTCCTCCTTTTCGGCGCCCCCCCTCCCTACCTAGGGCGGGGGAGCCGCCGAAAAAGGGCAGAAGGCGGCGCCAAGAGAAGGAGTAGGCGGCGCCAGAGCAGCGCGTCACAGGCCTGGCGTGACGCACTGCTCTTGGCGCCCCCGACTCCTCCTTTCGGCGGCCCCCGGCCTAGGAAGGGGGGGCACCGAAAAAGGAGGAGTAGGTGCCAAGGGGCAGCGCGTCACGCCAGGCCTGTGACGCGCTGCTCTTGGCGCCGCCTACTCCTTCTTTTCGGCGGCTTTAGGAGGGGGGGGCCTGGGCTGGGGGCGGGGCCTGGGGCGGGGCCAAGCGGCCCCGCAGGTTATCAGTGACCTCTTATCCGGCCCTGGACCCGCCAGAAGTTGGACAGCACTGGTTTAACCCACTGTGTCACCATGGCCACTAACCGATAGTGGCTCTTAAAGATTTCTTCACTTACCCGGAGATACCAAGGAATGGAATGGAAGGTGTGAACTCTACCACTGAGCCTTTCCATTGGGGGAAGATTTGATATCCATAAATACACAATGTTTCCGGAAGCAGGCCATCCAAAAGGTGAGGCAATGACGAGGCACACTCATAGTCCATTATGCAGATGGAGATTGGCTCAGGGGCAGTTAGGTACAAAATTCGTGAAGTGGGACAGGAACATGAGCGGGGCTTGTGTGTCCAATTACAATTTGGAGTGACTGTTAGTGTGTGAGATGTTACACATAAAGTTGTTACAAACAAATCCAAGGAAAAGAATAAACTATGGCCCAACTTGCACACAGCAAGTTATGAAATCACTGAGATTGCCTATCTGGACTATTACACCCATTTGTGCAAAACCTCTAGGCCAGTGTTTCCCAACCTTTTTTGAGCCGCGGCACACTTTTTACATTGACAAAATCCTGGGGCACACCACCAACCAAAATGACACAAAATGACACTCTAACACAGTCATACATATAGTTAACATGTTTTTAAATGTATTTATACACAGGCCCGGATTAAATTATTGTGGCGCCCTAGGCCACACAATGGAGCGCCGCCCCCGCCCCCGGGGGGGGGCGTGGCAGCTTGCGGGGGGTGCTTGCGGGGGGCCCTCCTTTCTCCTCACTGAAGGGGGGCGGCGCCGACGACAGGAGGGAGGAAAGGCGGCGAGGGCTTCTCTCCGCCTCCTCCTCCTCCCTTGCGCCGCGTCGGCACCACCCCTCTGTCCTTAAGTGAAGGAAAGAGGGACGGCTCCGACGACGGGAGGGAGCGGCAAGGACTTCTCTCCGCCTCCTCCTCCCTTGCGCCGCGTCGGCACCGCCCCTCCGTCCTTCAGTGAAGGAAAGAGGGGCGGCTCCGACGACGGGAGGGAGGAGGGAGCGGCAAGGACTTCTCTCCGCCTCCTCCTCCCTTGCGCCGCGTCGGCACCGCCCCTCCGTCCTTCAGTGAAGGAAAGAGGGGCAGCTCCGACGACGGGAGGGAGGAGGGGAGCAAGGACTTCTCTCCGCCTCCTCCTCCCTTGCGCCGTGTCGGCACCGCCCCTCCGTCCTTCAGTGAAGGAAAGAGGGGCGGCTCCGATGACGGGAGGGAGGGAGGGAGTGGCAAGGACTTCTCTCCACCTCCTCCTCCCTGCGCCGCGTCGGCACCGCCCCTCCGTCCTTCAGTGAAGGAAAGAGGGGCGGCTCCGGCGACGGAGGAGGAGGGAGCGGCGAGGACTTCTCTCCACCTCCTCCTCCCTTTGCGCGCGTCGGCACCGCCCCTCCGTCCTTCAGTGAAGGAAAGAGGGGCGGCTCCGACGACGGGAGGGAGGAGGGAGCGGCAAGGACTTCTCTCCACCTCCTCCTCCCCTTGCGCGCGTCGGCACCACCCCTCCGTCCTTCAGTGAAGGAAAGAGGGGCGGCTCCGACGACGGGGAGGAGGAGGGAGCAGCAAGGACTTCTCTCCACCTCCTCCTCCCTTGTGCCGCGTCGGCACCGCCCCTCCGTCCTTCAGTGAAGGAAAGAGGGGCAGTTCCGACGAGACGGGAGGGAGGAGGGAGCGCAAGGACTTCTCTCGCCTCCTCCTCCCTTGCGCCGCGTCGGCACCGCCCCTCCGTCCTTCAGTGAAGGAAAGAGGGGCGGCTCCGACGACGGGAGGGAGGAGGGAGTGGCAAGGACTTCTCTCCACCTCCTCCTCCCCTGCGCCGCGTCGGCACCGCCCCTCCGTCCTTCAGTGAAGGAAAGAGGGGCGGCTCCGACGACGGGAGGGAGGAGGGAGCGGCAAGGACTTCTCTCCACCTCCTCCTCCCTTGCGCCGCGTCGGCACCGCCCCTCCATCCTTCAGTGAAGGAAAGAGGGGCGGCTCCGACGACGGGAGGGAGGAGGGAGCAGCAAGGACTTCTCTCCACCTCCTCCTCCCTTGCGCGCGGCACCGCCCCTCCATCCTTCAGTGAAGGAAAGAGGGGCGGCTCCGACGACGGGAGGGAGGAGGGAGCAGCAAGGACTTCTCTCCACCTCCTCCTCCCTTGCGCCGCGTCGGCACCGCCCCTCCGTCCTTCAGTGAAGGAAAGAGGGGCGGCTCCGACGACGGGAGGGAGGAGGGAGCAGCAAGGACTTCTCTCCACCTCCTCCTCCCTTGTGCCGCGTCGGCACCGCCCCTCCGTCCTTCAGTGAAGGAAAGAGGGGCGGCTCCGACGACGGGAGGGAGGAGGGAGCAGCAAGGACTTCTCTCCACCTCCTCCTCCCTTGCGCCGCGTCGGCACCGCCCCTCCGTCCTTCAGTGAAGGAAAGAGGGGCGGCTCCGGACGACGGGGAGGGAGGAGGGAGCAGCAAGGACTTCTCTCCGCCTCCTCCTCCCTTGCGCCGCGTCGGCACCGCCCCTCCGTCCTTCAGTGAAGGAAAGAGGGGCAGCTCCGACGATGGGAGGGAGGATGCATGTATATGTATATATACTGTATATGTATGTGTGTGTCTATATATATATATATATATAATGAGAATGGTGGGAGTTGTAGGCGAAAACACCTGGAGGGAGGGCCCAAGTTGGCCCACGCCTGCCTTAAGTGAGCAAACCCTGTTAGTTTTCGGCCCCTGCTTAAAGGTGCCTCAACCCTGTGTCCCAATCGCCCCTTGACCCGCCTTGGCTGAGTGCGAGGGAATCACGGGAGTGGTAGTTTGACACCATCCTGAGCCTCCCAAACTACAAATCCCGGATTCCCAGCCTTGAGCCCCGGAAGACCAAGGGGTGCCTCGCTGCATGAATGCTACGGTGTAGATCCGCCCCCCAGGCAGCCGGGGGACCCGGGGAAGTCCCATCCCAGGATCTTCTCTCTCTCTGGGCGGCTCTTTCCACCTGACGCAGTCCCCACCTTTCGGCTCAAACCCTTCCGAGGCCGAGGAAGGAGCGGAGGGGAGGAGGAAGCCCAAGAAGGCATGTGGTGAGTAGAGGCTGAGTTTGCAGGACTCAGGCAAGGGATCGGGCCCCGGCTAGGGCTTCCCGGTAGGACAGGAGGGCTCTCTCTCTCTCTCTCTCTCTTTTCTATCTCCAATTTCCCACGACACACCTGATGATTTCTCACGGCCCACTAGTGTGCCACGGCCCACTGGTTGGGAAACACTGCTCTGTACAAACATTCGCCAACAACCAGACCAAGGAGAGTACTCCCTTGTTTCCAAGGCAGATTACCACAGGAGGAAAGCACGTAGTAGCCTATTTTTGTCCATTACCTTTTACAGTAACTTATTTATAGTAATGGACTTGTAAAAAAAAGGGAAACAGATCATTTCCAGTTATGGGCCTTTATTAATATGCTATGAATAAATCTGTCACATAAAGGTTATTTAAGTATAAGTTTAATATAAAACCAAGAACCCACCTTTTTCTTCTTTTTCTTCAGCAACACCTTTACGCCATCAACAGACACCATCAGGTTAACCTTCTTTTTCTTGATACTTTTGGCTTTAAATTCATACTGTGGGGAGCAAAAAACACATGATGTAGTAAATTATTATTATTATTATTACTTCGTTTTTATCCCGGTTTTCTCTCATGGGTGGGATTCAAAGCATTGACAACGGTTTAAATACATAATATACATATTCAACTAGAACAGTGTTTCCCAACCAGTGTGCCGTGGCACACTAGTGTGCCGTGAGAGATCATCAGGTGTTGTCAGGCCCCAGCCTGGTTCCAAAGCTAAGCCAGACCAACGCCATGTTAATTCCAAGACCTCAGCTAGGCCTGAAGACAAGCCTCTGCAAAAGTCTCTGTGTCAGCCAGTGGTCAAGGGCAGGCGCAGCCTTTCTCTTTCCCAGGCCGATAAGAAAAGCGGTGAGGGCAGAGCTGTGTTGCCTCCCCTGCTTCCAGGTGCAGCTACTAATGAGCTGACATACCATCCTTCTCCGGGAGGCATGAGAAAGTCAAGCCGGCAAACTGTCCATGGGAACGGGCTGCGTCGAAGCCAGCGCCTTCAAGATCAAAGCCTTGGGGGGGGGCCTATTTAAGTTGGGTCCCAGAGATGCGCCGCATCTCACGTCAACGTTAAGCTTCCTTGCCAAGCTCCACAGAATTCAAGCCTGGGCCATTGGGCCTTCAGGTCTTTGGACTCTACTATGTGCCAAGCCTTTGTTGCCAAGAACTTATCCAGGATTTTAGCCCATTGGGGCATCAAGACTATTTCTGCATTTATTGAGCTTTTTACTCCTTGGACTATTGCATTGCAATACCATGATGCTGGAGGCATCCATGGACTATATTTTATCTCTTTTATTCCTTCCCTTTATCTATTATATAAAGGAGGTCCCGTCATCGAACGACTGACAGAGACAGAGAAACCTTCCAAGGCAGACACCAAACTTGCCAACACAAATAGGCCTCAGGCAAGGAAGGTTTATAGCAAAGAAACTTCCCCCCCAAAACCTAGAAGGCCCCCAAAACACCGATACGAAAAAACTACATTTCCCAGCATCCTCTGCGGCAGCCAGCGAAACCCATTGGCCAACATCAGTTACCATAGTAACGGTGGGCAAAGCCACTTAGAATGCTGAGTGATTTCAGTTGAGGGTTAAACTGCCACGGTCAAGATCTAGGAGGGAGACAAATAGGGCACCAGGGACACAGGCACCACTGACAAACACATACCCCCAGAATAACACAAAAGTAATACCTACACACAACACAATATGCACATAACACAACCTACTGCTCAACCCATTTGTATGCCATTCCTTCCTTCCACACAGGCATAAGCTGACCCAAAAGACAAGCCATGCCTCCTAAAAGAACAGCATCGGTCGACACACTTGCAACGCTACATCCATCCCTCTTAAAAGGGCAGAACAAACGCCAGCACAGACAGACACTGCACTACACTAGGTTTTGCCATCACCATAAACAAGGCTCAAGGACAAACACTACAAATCTGTGGCATAGACCTTGACACAGAATGCTTCTCCCACGGACAACTCTACGTAGCGTGCTCCAGAGTTGGGAAACCACAGAACCTCTACATCAACACAGCAGGCGGAAAAACAAAAAACATTGTATATCCACAAGCTCTGCAGAACGCCAGCAACACCACACACCAACAACTCCCCAGGACTTCAACATCCCACCCACCAGAACAACCCACAACGACACAGCCATGACCCACCAAGACCATAAGTAACATCAATTCCAACCCTTACATACTCAGACTTTCTCGCATCTCCTAAATAGGGCACAGCAACGCGTGCCGGGTACAGCTAGTTCTAAATAAAGCATTTAATCACGGCTGGTCTCAAATGGTTTACTGAGGGATCCTTCAGGTCTAGGGTGCAACAGGTGTGCCGTGGGAAATTAAATTCTTATCTATCTGATGTCATGTATAAAGTTTGCTACTCTGTCTCCGGAACCTCAGCGCGTGGGTCCCTGTTTCCGGGAGGGCCGCGCAGTAGGGTGGACCTGTTTGGGTCCGTTCCCTTCCATTCTGCTCTGGCGGAGAGCACTTCCGGTCCAGCCCAGCCCTGTTGGCGCTATGCGAGGTGTGAGTCAGAGAGCAGCGGAGCCCGAGCGCTAAAGACAGGCAGGCAGGCAGGCAAACAGCCGGAGGGGCAGGTAGGCAAGCAGACAGGCAGGGAGTCAGCCAGCTAACGGGGGAAAGGAAGGAACTCGTGGGAGAAATATGGGTCCCCCAAAGGCCATCCAGTCTGACCCCCTTCAGCCAAGCAGGAAGGCACCACCCAAGCCCTCCCGACAGATGGGCATGGAGACTCTGGCTACACATTAAGGCAGGCAGCATCTTTATTAAGGGCTTGGAAGAAGGTTTAGACTAGATATGGTCAAACTTGGGCCTTCCTCCAGGTGTTTTGGACTTCAACTAATATTGCGATATAATTGTTATAATACAATGTGGTATGTAATTGTTGTATGGTGACAATGACATAGTATGTTGTATTTGATATTATAGTAATATTCATATATTGTGTATACATATAATATTGATAATGTTGTAATGTAATGCAATATAATAATAATAATAATCTATTATATAAAGGGGTTTCTGTCATGGAACGACCGTCCCAAACAGAGAAACCTTACAACGCAGAAACACCAAACTTGCCAACAGAAATAGGCCTCAAGCAAGGTAGGTTTGTAGCAAAGAAACTCCCCAAAAAAACCTAAAAGCCCCCCAAAACAACGAGTTAAAAAACTACATTTCCCAGCATCCTCCGGGGCTGCCAACGACTCTCCCAGCCTCTACATTCTGACAACATGATTGGCTGCCAATAAGGGCGGATTTGCATAACTCCTGTACTGGCCAGCCAACATGAACATTCCGACCCATACTAAACTGTCAGAGGAGGATAAGGCAAAGGGCTGAGGCACAAACACAAACACCCAATTCACTTCCCACAGAAAATTTACACCCCTACAAATCACAGACCACGCCCAAAATTGACAGTAAGGCTTCATTAACTTAATTTCCCTGACTAGGCCTCACTTAATGGAATGCTATTTACGCTCTGAATTGACAATAAGGCTTCATTAACTTGATTCTCCCGACTAGCCCTCAGCTCATTGGACATTGTGTATGGCCTGAATTGACAGTAAGGCTTCATTAACTTGCTGTTCCTGACTAGGCCTCAGCTCATGGGACACTGTGTATGGCCTGAATTTACAGTAACCTACCTTGGCACACAGAGCCCCTATGATCCATGCTACATTCTACTACAGTTTGGAGGAGGGTGGACCATGGATTATGGGACTTGAAGTACCTCCATGGATAATGGGATTTGTAGTACTTCAAAACCCATCATTCCCCACAGACCACTGTGTCCCAGAACCAAGACCGATAAAGACCAAACTTGGCAAACAATGCCCCCCCATGACCCACACTCCATCTGACTGCAGATTAGAGGAGGACACACCATGAATAATGGGATTTCAAGTACCTCCACTCACTTCCAAACCCACACAACACATCAAGCATCAACCTCTACATTAACACAGCAGACGGAAAGACAAAAAACATTGTATATCCACAAGCTATGCAGAACGCCAGCAACACCACACACCAACAACTCCCCAGGACTTCAACATCCCACCCACCAGAACAACCCACAACGACACAGCCATGGCCCCAACAACACCATAACTAACAACAATTCCAACCCTTACATACTCAGACTTTCTCGCATCTCCTAAATAGGGCACAGCAACGCGTGCCGGGTACAGCTAGTATACTATATAACTATATATTTTGTGTTCATCAAAACAGGCCCAGGTTTCACACTAAGTGTGTGTATAAATACATTAAAAAACATATTAACTATATGTATCACTGTGTTAGAGTGTCATTTTGTGTCATTTTGGTTGGTGGTGTGCCCCAGGATTTTGTAAATGTAAAAAATGTGCCGCGGCTCAAAAAAGGTTGGGAAACGCTGCCCTAAGCAACAGGCCATAGGTCTAACTGCATAGGAGAAATAATTCCAAGCTAATACTGTACCCTCCATCATGCACACAATTATTAGCATGGCTAAAAGCATGACAAGACCGAATATTCAATACACAATTATACGAGGCAAATGTGAGCGTCTTAAAAGATTAAACTAAAGCATGGCAGGACTCATGATCCTGACAGCTGGACAGCACTCGATTCAATCTCTCTCCACGCTGTACGCATCACAATGTCACAGACAGGGTTCGTAGACTGGCTTGGAAAGCAATAACGCATTAGTAGTGTCTTATTCCACTCACTTATAATCAGCTCCTTATTTGGGACAACCTTCATATTTCTATTTTCTATAAGTAACATCATATGGAAAGCCTGGAACATCTTATATGAGCTATTAACCAAAGAGAACAGGCTAAATCCAGCATTCCACTGACAACCTCCCTCTAAAGCAGGGGTGGGCAATTATTTTTTCGAAGGGGCCACACGAGAACCAAAAAATATTATGGAGGGCCGCACCTAAAGGCTGAACTATATTCTAATCCAGTGTTTCCCAAACAATGTGCCGTGAGTGATCATCAGGTGTGCTGTGGGAAATTGGAACCTCCAGGAGGGCGGGGGAAGAGTCTAGTGTGTTGAAGTATAAAAACCCTAAGAAACGTACCTCGATAAAGGCACAAAATTACAACCACCCCCCTCCCCACCCATTGTCTACTAGGTCTCTCCCTCTCCATGCATTGGGAAGGCCCGCCTCCCTTTCCCCAAGTAGAGACCTCCTCTTGCCTCCTGGGGGTTCTGTGTGGGAAGTTTGGCCCAGTTCTATCATTGGTGGAGTTCAGAATGGTCTGTAGGGAAACTATAAATCCCAGCAACTACAAATGTCAAGGTCTATTTCCCCCGAACTCCATCTGTGTTCACAGTTGGGCATATTGAGTATTCATGCCAAGTTTGGTTCTGATCCAACATTGTTTGAGTCCACAGTGCTCCCTGGATATAGGTGAACTACAACTCCAAAACTCAAGGTCAATGCCCACCAAACTCTTATAGCATTTTCTCTTGGTTATGGGAGTTCTGTGTGGGAAGTTTGTGTCTTTCTGCCATTCCTGCCAGGATATCTATGTTGTGTTCATCCAAACAGGCCCAGGTTTCACACTGAGTGTATAAATACATTTAAAAACATATTAACTATATGTATTACTGTGCTAGAGTGTCATTTTGTGTCATTTTGGTTGGTGGTGTGTCCCGGGATTTTGCAAATGTAAAAAGTGTGCCGCGGCTCAAAAAAAAGGTTGGGAAACACTGTTCTAATCTACATAATGCATTTATTTATTTATTATATTTACTATATATATTACACACCATTAATATTAACATATTAATATATCAAGAAATATTCATATATTATTAGTATTAATATCATAATTATTATATTATAGTATATATAGAGAGACATTATAATATATTGAAATTATAATATAATATAACATTATTATATTATATTATTTATTATATTATTATTATAAAATTATTATAAAATAATAATAAAAACCACTAAAATTAAATAAAATTTAAGAAGACAAGGTGCGAACCAAGATGAAGGCTGACATCCTCAGGAGAGGAAGGATCCCAAGATGGAATGGCCCAATGGACCCAGCCCAGAGGATGGCAAAGCAGACCCAGCCGCCGCCGCAGCAGACCAGAGCAGAACAGCAGGCAATCGGAGGCTGCAGGCCTCCGCCCGCTCTCGCCCCCAGCTGTTCCCCAGCTGATCGCCCTGCTATGGAGTGCCTGCCATCCCCGGGTCTGCAGGGGGAGCAGTCGGCGATCTGAGGTGGCTTATTCGACCTGGCGATCCAGAAGACGATCAAGTCTTCCGGGTTGCCAGGGTGATCAGCCCCTGCAGGTCGCCGAGTGCTCCCGCTGCATGCCCAGATCGCCTCCAAGGATTGCAGGCACTCCAAAACCGCCGCTACTCCGGCCTGTCCCACAGAGCCCACGATGGGATGGCGGCAGCGGCACCCCTTCTTCTTGGCCCCGCTCCCAATGCCCTTCTCCCCGGGCTGGACAGAATCAGCTGCCAGGCCGCTTCCGGCCCACGGGCCGTAAGTTGCCCACTCCTGCTCTAATGTATCAGCCTTCAGCACTGCCTGGAAATGGTTCCAAGACACTTCCTAGATCTCCAGATACAGCTTGGGAAGTGCATGGGAAGAGGGAACAGCGCCCACTCTCCACTTCCCAGTTGTGCTGGATCCCACCTCTAATAGCATAATTCTACTTTAACATATTACCCAAGCCAAAAAGATTACCAATGTATTTATTCTCCCCACAACACTGCACATCAACATCTGCAGCTTAAGTATAAATACAGATACACTGAGCGCAAAGACAAACACTGGGGGTTGGTGGCCTGCTGGGAGCAGCTGCTGGGAGTGCCGAAGCCGGGGGAGGGGGAGGAGCCATGTCATGCAATGCCCCGCACCCTCCCCCTGGCTTCAGCTCTCCCACAACTTCTCCAGCCTTGAGGGGGCAATGCCAAGCCAGTGGTGGCAGAGCCAGCACAATGCTGGCTTGACACTGTCCCCTCAAGGCTGGAGAAGCTGTGGGAGAGTTGAAGCCAGGGGGAGAGGGTGGAGCCAATCCACGCCATGCTCTGCCCCCTCCCCCTGGCTTCAGCTCTCCCAGCAGCTTCTCCAGCCTTGAGGGGGCAGTGCCAAGCCAACAGTGGCAGAGCCAGCACAATGCTGGCTTGGCACTGTCCCCTCAAGGCTGGAGAAGCTGTGGGAGAGCTGAAGCCAGGGGGAGGGGGTGGAGCCAAGCCACACCATGCCCTGCCCCCGCCCCTGGCTTCAGCTCTCCCAGCAGCTTCTCCAGCCTTGAGGGGGCAGTGCCAAGCCAGCGGTGGCAGAGCCAGCACAATGCTGGCTTGGCACTGTCCCCTCAAGGCTGGAGAAGCTGTGGGAGAGCTGAAGCCAGGGGAAGGGGTGGAGCCAAGCCACACCATGCCCTGCCCCCCCCCCCCGGCTTCAGCTCTCCCAGCAGCTTCTCCAGCCTTGAGGGGGCAGTGCCAAGCCAGCGGTGGCAGAGCCAGCACATTGCTGGCTTGGCACTGCCCCCTCAAGGCTGGAGAAGCTGTGGGAGAGCTGAAGCCAGGGGAAGGGGTGGAGCCAAGCCACACCATGCCCTGCCCCCAGGCTTCAGCTCTCCCAGCAGCTTCTCCAGCCTTGAGGGGCAGTGCCAAGCCAGCGGTGGCAGAGCCAGCACAATGCTGGCTTGGCACTGTCCCCTCAAGGCTGGAGAAGCTGTGGGAGAGCTGAAGCCAGGGGGAGGGGGCAGAGCCAGGTCGCACCATGCCCTGCCCCCTCCCCAGGCTTCAGCTCTCCCAGCAGCTTCTCCAGCCTTGAGGGGGCAGTGCCAAGCCAGCGGTGGCAGAGCCAGCACAATGCTGGCTTGGCACTGCCCCCTCAAGGCTGGAGAAACTGCGGGAGAGCTGAAACTGGGGGATGGGGCGGAGCCAGGCCCCGCCTCCTCCCCGGCTTCAACTCTCCCAAGGCTTCTCCAGCCTTGAGGGGGCAGTGCGAGCAAGGGGCGGGAGTCATGGCCCCCGTCCCCAGCACCGCTCTCTGCCATGACTCCCGTCCCTCACTCGCCAAAGTCGTGACCTTCAATGGGTGGGGCTTCAATGGGCGGGGCTCCTCCTCCGCGCGGCTTCAGCGAGCAAGTCATGGCGGCAGTCATGGCGGATTGGAGGCTGGCTGGGGCCCCTTCTTCTTTTTCTTCGCCGCCTTCCTCCTCCTCCTCCAAGCAGCAGGAGTTTGGCAGGAGGAGGGGGGAAGGAATGGGGGCAGAGAGTTTTTCCCGCGGCACAGCAGGAGGTCCGTCACGGCACACTACTGTGCCGCATCACAGCGGTTGGGAAACACTGGTGTAGTATATCAATTTCTTACATGAAGTGCATAAATTGTTGCCTAAATGTATCAGAATGTATCCCGAAGGCATCCGACTCCTGGTGACTGTTTGCACAACCTTAGGAGCAAGGACTTGGCCACATCCCTCTAGCTATTTCCCAAGCCAGACAACTACCCAGACCATTGTGTGTGTATAAAGATAAATTATATTCTTTATCAGACAGAGAAGTTTAGGATGTTTGCTCATTCGACGTGAGGTTGAGAGCCTGCCACTCCAGAGGAAACGGGGGCTTAAGAAATGTGCATTAATTACCTTTCTTTGCCGATGGCCAGGCACTGGATTCCTCCTTTTCCTTTAGAGTCTTCCACCTTTTGTTTCACACAGAACTAGACTTGAGTTAATCAAAAACTCATCAGCATATCGTTACTATCGTTTCCTTACAAACTGCGCCCTCCAAGGGGGGCATCTCTGCAGCTGATTGGCCCTTCTCATCGGCCAATCCCCTCTCTACTTGTTCCATCAGCGTTTGATACAGTAGATCACGCCTTGTTGACCCACCGTTTAGCCGTGACTGGGGTTAGGGGGATTGCCCTTAAATGGGTGGCCTCCTTCCTCCAAGATCGGGGACAACGTGTGGAGGGGGGTGAGGAGGTCTCCGGGAGGCTCCCATTAAGTTGTGGGGTCCCTCAGGGGGCCATCCTCTCCCCCTTATTATTCAACATTTACATGCGCCCCTTGGGCCAGCTGGCCCGCAACTTTGGTCTGGAGTGTTATCAGTATGCTGATGACACCCAGCTTCTGCTGAGAATGGACGGCAGGCCGGACACCGTACCCGATTGTTTCCATCTATGCCTCGAAGCCGTGACTGGTTGGCTGCGTGCCAGCCGGCTGAAGGTGAACCCGTCGAAGACGGAGATCTAAGTGCCGGTTGCCTACCCTGGATGGCGAGCAACTTAGCCCGTCATCCCTTGTTAAGAGCTTGGGTGTCCAACTGGACCCTTTGCAAAACGTCGTTCTACCATCTATGACAGGCTAGGCGACTGGCGCCCTACCTGTCCAGGGACGATCTGGCCACAGTGATCCAAGCGACGGTCATCTCGAGACTGGACTACTGTAACGCCCTCTACGTTGGCCTCCCGTTGTCGACAATTCGGAAACTCAAGCTGGTGCAGAATACCGCTGCTCGCTTGCTGGTGGGCGCACCAGTGAGGGAACACATCACTCCCATCCTCCGCCATGACTCCCGTCCCGTGCTCGCCGAAGTTGTGAGCTTCAATGGGCGGGGCTTCAATGGGCGGGGCTCCTCCTCCGCGCGGCTTCAGCGAGCGTCATGGCGGCAGTCATGGCGGAATGGAGGCTTGCATCCTTTTTGGCCAAGTCATATTAAACCTCTGAGATTTGTCCTAACTAAAATCACTGGCTTCCTATTGAGTACCAAATTGCCTTCAAGGTGTTGGCGTTAACCTTTCAGGCCTTACACGGTCTAGGGCCTACGTACCTGAGGGACCGACTTACCCCGTATGTTCCCCCGAGATCACTACGCTCAGAAGAACAGAACCTGTTACTTGTTCCATCACTCCGCTCCTGCCATCTGTCTGCAACCAGGTAGAGAGCTTTCTCTGTGGCGGCCCCGGTGCTGTGGAACTCCCTTCCAGACAGCACCCGAGCGACCCCAGAGCTTGCCCCTTTTCGAAGGGCCTGCAAGGCTGCCCTCTTCAGACTAGCCTTTAATTAGACTGGTCTGCCCTGGGGTGTCTGCACCTGAGTTCCAAGGAATCTGTAACTCCTTGGAGTTTTACCTCTGTATACTGTTTCATGTTTTTTATGTTTTTATTGTATGGCTGCTTGGCTTCTTACATGCAGCATGTTTTTACTGTCTATTGTGATCCGCCCCGAGCCTGCAGGGAGGAGCGGAATATAAGACTGAATAAATAAATAAATAAATAAATATCATGGGAATCCCCACCTGGAGGCGGTGACGTCAACAGAATCTCAGCCAATCCTAGGGGGGGGGGGGAGAGAGCAGGCGGTTTGAATAGCTGTCAGAACTGTATAAGATTTCTTGTGCTTCTCTGTATGTTTATACTTGTACTTGCATCCTTTTTGGCCAAGTCATATTAAACCTCTGAGATTTGTCCTAACTAAAATCACTACACTACATGTAAGTACATTTATATATGAAGCTATTCAGAAATCGTCAGGCCCCACACAGGCTCTCAAAGAGCAGGTGAAATACATTTCTACTACTAAAGTTGAATGCAGTGAAAGACAGTCTTATCAGATAGTAGCCTGAAGTTATCCCAAAAGCAGCAAGAAAGTCATATACAGAGCATGCAAGATTCACTTCCAGCAATTGGATGCAGGATATATATGATGGAGATGTGGACAAATGCAAGCAGATGCCACCCTTGTCGCCCATTCAGAAGCAGCCCTGCAGCGCCTCACATCCTGCTTTGCAACAGCTGCAGAGCCGTTTGGGCTGGAAGTCAGCCTGAAGAAAACGGAAGTCCTCTACCAGCCCGCACCACAGGAAGAACACCATCATCCCCACGTCACCATAGACACATCTGTGCTTAAGTCCGTTCAGCAGTTCACCTACCTGGGAAGCACCATCTCTTCAGGCGCCAAGATTGATAAAGAGAGAGATCACAGATTAACAAAGGCATCGAGTGCATTTGGAAGGCTTAACAAAAGAGTCTGGAGTAACAAGCACCTGAGGCAAAGCACCAAAATCAGTGTATACAGAGCTATTGTACTGTCTATTCTCCTCTATGCGTCTGAAACATGGGTCACCTCTCGCCAACACCTACGACTCCTCGAACGCTTTCATCAGTGCTGTCTTCGCACAATCCTAAATATACTGACTATGTGGCTAATGTTGCTGTCCTTGAGCAAGCAGGGATCACCAGCGTGGAGGCCATGCTATTAAAAACACAGCTGCGCTGGGCAGGGCACGTCTGTAGGATACTACATAGAGATACTACTGTATGGTGAACTTGCCACGGCTCAGCGCAAGAGAGGCGCCCCAAAAAGAGATATAAGGACTCCCTGAAACAACATCTCAGGCTCGGCCAGATTGATCACCAACAATGGTCCACCCTGGCCTCACATCGGGAGGCATGGAGACGCACTACCCACAATGCTGCGGTCTCTTTCGAGAAGACACGCCGAACGGGTCTCGAAGAGAAACGACAACGCAGAAAGAACCGCAACTTGGAAAAAACATCACCCAAGGAGACTTTCTGCTGTGCTTTCTGCAACCGGACTTGCCTATCTCAGATTGGCCTTTTTAGTCATCAACACGCTTGTAAAAAGCGTGGTATGAGTCCTTCCTAAGAAACTTCATTCGCGAAGTAATGCCGAGAGAGGGTAATGTGATAATATATATATGTGTGTCTTCTTAATTATAGATACGTTTATTTATTGACTTATTGCCTATTGTCGTATACATATACTTAATTGGGGTAGCATCTGAGTTAATACTGAGATAGTACTTGTGTCATCCCAGACTCACATCTATATATATAAAAAGAGAGCTGTCATCCTAAGTAGCCTATAGACAGCAAAACCACACAAGGCAAACACACCAAATCAGCCCACATACACACAAAACCCCATGAGGTATGTTTACCAACCAAAAATAAATAAATTAAACAACACAACCAAAAATACAAAAAAAACCCAATTGGACTACAACTCCCATGATCCCCCACGCCACCCCCCTCTGGCAGTTTAGAGTGTCGGAATGTAGGTGGTGCTGACCAATTAGAGGCATTATGCAAATATTCCCTCAGTTAGAATGTAGAGGTTGGGAGCCACCCCCCTCTGGCAGTTTAGAGTGTCGGAATGTTGGTGGTGCTGGCCAGTCAGAGGCTTTATGCAAAACAGACAGGTAATAACAGGCAATACAAGAGGTAGACGCTGGTGAAGGGACTAGCAAAAGGAAGGGGGGGAAAGGTAGGGAGGGAATGGAGGGAGGGAGACAAGGGGATCAAGAACTGAAACAGAAAGGGGAGGGATGGCAGGAAGGAGGGAAAGGAAAGAAGGGAGGGAGGGAGAAGAGGCAGGAGGACAGAGAGAAGAGAAAAGCTGAGGGATGAGGGGGAGAGGGAAGAAAGGAAGTATAAAAGCCAGGAAGGGATGTTACTGTTGGTCTTTGCCACCAGCACACATGTACTGTATGTACATATAGACATGCACACATGCACACATACACACATATATATACATGCACTGAAATATACACATGCACACATACATACACACATCTACACATATACATGCATATACGTATACAAAAACACACATATACATAAGTACACAGACATACACACACACACACACACACACATATGTGCACATAGACACAAATTAAATAAATTAAACAAATAAATAAATTAAACAACACAACCAAAAATACAAAAAACCCCAATTGGACTACAACTCCCATGATCCCCCACGCCACCCCCCCTCTGGCAGTTTAGAGTGTCAGAATGTTGGTGGTGCTGGCCAATTAGAGGCATTATGCAAATACTCCCTCAGTTAGAATGTAGAGGTTGGGAGCCACCCCCCTCTGGCAGTTTAGAGTGTCAGAATGTTGGTGGTGCTGGCCACTCAGAGGCTTTATGCAAAACAGACAGGTAATAACAGGCAATACAAGAGGTAGAAGCTATATATCTATATATATAAAAATCGAATGGTCGTGCAACTCGGTATATAGACAGCAAAACTATAACCCCCATAACCACCAAACACCCCAAACACATTCAAGCATACCACGGGGTATGTCTAGGGCACAAAAAAACCGGCCTACATACCACGCTACCCCCCGAAACATGGCCCCCAAAAACCGCCCATTGGAAATAGCAGCCCATGGAGAATTACAATGGTCTCCTTCCAACAAGAGGGAAGGGGAGGGAAAAAGCACTGCTTTCCAATGCTGGCAGTGCACTCCACATCCCACCCCCACCCCAAACCCAGCCCCTCCCCTCAGCCCACGCTCACCACATCGTCCTCCTTCTCCATGCCGCCGCGGTAACAAACGGGGGATCATCGCTACGGCAGCGCCGGCGCCGTGTCCGCCTCTTCCGGCGCCTCCTCAACCTACTTCACCACCTCCATGCCGCTCCCGGAAGGGGGGGCAAAGGAGACCTTCACCACCTCGACGGCGGCACCTCCTCTGCTACCTCCTCGGCTTCCGCCACAGCCTCCCAGCTGTTTCCTGTCCCGGGCCGTGGGGTCTCTCTCCCCCCCTCTCTCTTGATCTGCATGTGTCTTGCACTCTCCCGAGGCACACACAGACCTAGAGAAAAACAGGAAGACAGACCACGCGAACCCGGCACAGGCAAGAGGGATTCTGCTCTTTTCCCGGGCATCTCTTTCTCCTCCTTTCCATGCCCTCCTTCCTACATTCAAGGGAGGAGGGTGGGGCGAGGAGGATAGAGAGGTGCCCGGGAAAAGGGCACCATCCCTCCCGCCTCACACGGGTTCATGCGGTCTCTCTTCCTGTGTGTGTCTCGCGAGAGTGCGAGACACATGCAGATCAAGAAATAGAGAGAGAGGGAAAGAGACCGCGCACTCGGGTCCAGAAACAGCTGGGAGGTGGCGGAGGAGGCAGCGGAGGGGGCGCCCACGGCGCCGCCTTCCCGGTGGCGAAGGTCCCCTTTTGGCCCCGCGATGCCGAAGGTCCCCTATCGGAGGAGAAGGAGGAGGAGGACAGAGCAGGCACCATACCACACACACAAAAGCCACAGCGAAGCGTGGCCAGGTCAGCTAGTGTGTGTATATCTACACATATACACATACAAAAACACACATATACATAAGTACACACATATACACGCATATACATATACACATATACATAAGTACACACACATATACACACACACATATGTGCACATAGACACAAATCCATATATATACATACATACACACACAAAACACATATATATAGACTGGGACACAGGAGAGAGAAAAAGCCACAGCAGCGCGTGGCCGGGTTCAGCTAGTATAGAATATATTTACTCATATCCCATACACCGAATTGGGAATTAGCATCTTATATATGCACTTTATAGACCCCTTTGTCTCTCTTCTGTATTCAGTCCTCGGCCATCCTTGTGTTGTCGCTGTTTCTCAAGTTAAACAGAAATGCCAGGTCTAGAGCTCAACGTCCTTCCTGTTTCGTTGCAGCTGCCTCTGGGCTGGGAGCCAACAATAAACACAGATTTCACCATGAGGTCAAACGAATGAGCAAAACTACACGATTACTGGGAGAAACAAACAAAAAAAATCCTGGCACTGAACCAAGGGACAGTCCTCGTTTTGTTGAACATCTCCTGATAGAAATGGAATTCAAGTTGGTCCAAGAAACGTATTAAATCTCAGAGAGCCTACCGATTCTCTTGGCTAGATCTGTACTGGCAAAGGTGAAAGGTTACTACACACAGCAGTAATTCCAGAAATTCCAGACACATGCCAGAGGCCACCCCTCGTCCCTCCCTCGGAAACGGTTTTCTTCGAGTAGAGAGAGGAA
Organism: Anolis apletophallus; assembly: GCA_030556195.1. Lineage (NCBI taxonomy): Eukaryota > Metazoa > Chordata > Lepidosauria > Squamata > Anolidae > Anolis > Anolis apletophallus. The sequence goes on from JARBWK010000005.1 coordinate 165,663,113, forward strand.
TGAGTAAGGGTTCCACTCAAGTGGAGAATCATGAACGGAAAACAGGCTTCATCCATATGGAGGACTCTAAACGCTGTGGGTAACTTCTACAGCTATTGTGAATCATCCGGGTTGTATGAACCCCTGCTCAAGGGATTTTCGGTATTAAGTAAATGCCGAAGACATAGGGGGGAAACAGAGGGGGGGCTTCCAATGGAACAGTGTTTTTCAACCTTTCTTGAGCCGTGGCACATTTTTTACATTGACCAAATCCTGGGGCACACCACCAACCAAAATGACACAAAATGACACTCTAACACAGTCATACATATAGTTAACATGCTTTTAAATGTATTTATACACTCAGTGTGAAACCTGGGCCTGTTTCGATGAACACAACATAGACATCCTGGCAGGAATGGCAAAAAAACACAAACTTCCCACACAGAACTCCCATAACCAAGAGAAAATACTATAAGAGTTTGGTGGGCATTGACCTTGGGTTTTGGAGTTGTAGTTCACCTATATCCAGAGAGCACTGTGGACTCAAACAATGTTGGATCAGGACCAAACTTGGCATGGATACTCAATATGCCCAAATGTGAACACAGATGGAGTTCGGGGAAAATAGACCTTGGCGTTTGGGAGTTAGAGTTCTGGGATTTATAGTTAACACACAATCAAAGAGCATCCTGAACTCTTGCAACAATGGAATTGAACCAAACTTGGCCTATTGAACTCTCATTACCAACAGAAAGTACTGATAGGGTTTGCTTGGGAATTGACCTTGAGTTTGGAAGTTGTAGTCCACCTATATCCAGAGAGCACTGTGGACTGAAACAATGTTGGATCAGGACCAAATTTGGCATGAATACTCAATATGCCCAAATGTGAACACAGATGGAGTTTGGGGAAAATAGACCTTGGCGTTTGGGAGTTAGAGTTTCTGGGATTTATAGTTAACACACAATCAAAGAGCATCCTGAACTCTTGCAACAATGGAATTGAACCAAACTTGGCATATTGAACTCTAAGAACATAAGAACATAAGAAGAGCCATGCTGAATCGGGCCTCAGCCCATCTAGTCCAGCATTCTGTGTCACACAGTGGCCCACTAGTTGTACACAGGGATCTCTAGCAGAAAGGAGGGCAAAACCCTCACCTGCTCCCGACCCCCCACAACCAGTACCCGGGGAAAATCCTGCCTGCCTCCATCAACACAGAGGTGGCACTTGGATGTCCATTTCAGTAGCTACTGATTCCCTTGGTATCCATGAATCTGTCTAATCCTGCCTTGAAGCTGTCCAGGCTGACCGCTGTCACAACCTCCTCTGGAAGTGAGTTCCATAACCCAATGGCCCTCTGGGTGAAGAAATATTTCCCTTTGTTAGTCCTAACTTTCCTACCTTGGAGCTTTAGGGAGTGCCCTCTAGTCCTAGTGTTTTGTGACAGAGAAAATATTTTTTCTTTATTCACCTTTTCTATCCCATGCATGATTTTATACACTTTGATCAAGTCACCTCTTAAACGCCGTCTTTCAAGGCTGAAAAGACCAACTCTCATTACCAACAGAAAGTACTGAAAGGGTTTGCTTGGGAATTGACCTTGAGTTTGGAAGTTGTAGTTCACCTACACCCAGAGAGCACCTACACCATCTCTAGGCTTATCTAAATCTGATATAAGGCTTTATGATGTTAGATAAATACTGATTAGGAAGCACACTGAGATTTCAATTTCAACAGACCCTTATACAAATATTCAAGGAATTTCTGTAGCTTAGCTACTGCCAACTGCACTTCCCTTGGCTTCTTTCTTCTCTGCAGGAGGTATATAATCCTTTGTGCCAGGATGAAGAGCCTTTGTTAGCCTGAGAACCAAAGTAGCTTCAGGTAAGAATTATGCATGGATCTGCATAAAAAGAACCCACCTGTTTTAGTATAGCTTACTCCCAAAAAGTGTGGCTTACTGTGAACTATCTGTTGTTCTCTTGTGAATAAGTGCTGCTTCCTTTTGCCACTACCTAGAAGTGTAACTATATATATATATATATATATATATATATATATATATATATATGCTCTGTCCATAATGAGTACCTTAAAAACAAAGAAACCGCTGAAGGAAATCACACCAAATTTGGCCACACAATGCCAAACAGTCCTAGGTGTGACCAACCCTCTGAAAATTTTAAGAAAGCACAGACAATCACTTACAAATCCCAAAACAGTTGGGGGAATACAATTCCCAGCTTGCCCCTGCGCCCAAGGTGGCCAGCGCATGCGCAGTGGTGCCTGGCTGGCTACCGCTAGCGCAGTGTTTTTTTAACCTTTTTTGAGCCGCGACACACTTTTTACATTGACCAAATCCTGGGGCACACCACCAACCAAAATGACACAAAATGACGCTCTAACACAGTCATACATATAGTTGATATGTTTTTAAATGTATTTATACACTCAATGTGAAACTTTGGCCTGTTTCGATGAACACAACATAGATATCCTGGCAGGATTGGCAGAAAGACTGAAAGTACTGAAAGGGTTTGCTTGGGAATTGACCTTGAGTTTGGAAGTTGCAGTTCACCTACACCCAGAGAGCCCTGTGGACTCAAACAATGTCATGTTACGTTGTTGTTTGTTTTCTATCCAGAATCACAATGTTGGAAGGAGGCTCACCACTTTAAGGTCCCTCAAACAGGCATGGGGAAACATCGGCCCTCTGGGTGCTTTGGACTCCAACTCCCACCATTCCTAACAGCCTGAGGCCCTTTCCTGCTTAAATGGCTGAGGGGGGGGGGGGAGTAAAGAGCCTGAGGCTGCTAGGAGTGGTGGGAGTTGGAGTCCAAAACACCTGGAAGGTCCAAGTTTTCCCATGCCTGATTTAGGGACCTTAAAGTGGTGAGCATCCTTCCAACATTGTGATTCTGGATAGAAAACAAACACAACATAACATTGTTTGAGTCCACAGTGCTCTCTGGGTGTACGTGAACTACAACTTCCAAACGCAAGGTCAATTCCCAAGCAAACCCTTTCAGTACTTTCAGTCTTTCTGCCATTCCTGCCAGGATATCTATGTTGTGTTCATCGAAACAGGCCCAGGTTTCACACTGAGTGTATAAATACATTTAAAAGCATATTAACTATACGTATTACTGTGTTAGAGTGTCATTTTGTGTCATTTTGATTTCGACAGAGACCTCTTCCTCCCCCTTCCCCTTCGCGCCCTTTCTTCCCCCTCCTGCCAAACACTTTTTCTTCCCCACTCGGGCTCCCTTCTTCCCAGCCTCGCTCTGCTCGCTTTGCCTTGCTTTGCTCACGCTGCCGCTTCTGCTGCCATTTTTATCCGAGGGGGCAGCGTGAGCGTGTTCAGGAGGGGAGGGGGAGGGAGGAAGACATGACCCGTGCGGGCGTTACTGCGCAGACTCGTCCCACATCTTCCTCCCTCCCCCCTCCCCTCCTGAACACACGGCAGCGTGAGCAAAGCGAGGCAAAGCAAGCAGAGCGAGGCTGGGAAGAAGGGAGTCCGAGTGGAGAGGAAAAAGTGTTCGGCAGGAGGGGGAAGAAAGGGTAGTGCAGGTTCCAATTTCCCACGGCACACCTGATGATCGCTCACGGCACACCGGTTGGGAAACACTGCTCTAGCGCATCGCTGCCACCGCTGGCTGAGAAAGAGGGAGGGAAGAAGAAAAGGAGAGAAAGATAATAAAGGAGGAAGAGGAGGCTTGGAAGCGGGGGAGGAGGAAGATGAGGAGGGAATGAAAGCCCACCCCCACCCCGGCCCCTCCTCCAGCCCCATCCCCGCTCTGGCCCCGCCTCCTCTCATTCGCCACACTCCCCCCTCCTTCCCTCCCTTCTTTCCCTTTGGCAAGGGAGGGGGATGTGGTGGAGGGGGAAAGGAATGAAACAGGGAAAGGGGGAAGGAAGGAAAGGAAAGGAAGGAAAGGGAGAATGAGGGAGGGAAAGGGGGAAGGAAAGAAAGAAAAGGGTACTGATGGAAGGAAGAAGAGGAAGTAGAAAGGAAAGGCAGGAAAGAGGTAAAGAAGAAAGGAAGGGGGGAAAAGAAATAAAAAGTGAACGAAGGAAGGAAACAGGGAGGGAAGACAGGAGACAAAAGAAGAAGTGGAGAAAGGGGGATGGAAGGAAGGAAAGAGAGAAGGAAGGAGGGAAAGAGGGAAGGTGGAAAGGAAGGAAGGAAGGAAGAAAAGAGGTACCAAAGGAAGGAAGAAGAGAAAGTAGAAAGGAAAGGAAAGGCAGGAAAGAGGTAAAGAAGGAAGGAATGAGAAAAAGAAATAAGTGAACGAAGGAAGGAAACAGGGATGGAAGACAGGAGACAAAAGAAGAAGTGGAGAAAGGGGGGAGGGAAGGAAGGAAAGAGAGAAAGAAGGAGGGAGGGAAAGAAGGAAGGTGGAAAGGAAGGAAGGAAGGAAGGAAGGAGGTACCAAAGGAAGGAAGAAGAGAAAGTAGAAAGGAAAGGAAAGGCAGGAAAGAGGTAAAGAAGGAAGGAATGAGAAAAAGAAATAAGTGAACGAAGGAAGGAAACAGGGATGGAAGACAGGAGACAAAAGAAGTGGAGAAAGGGGGAGGGAAGGAAGGAAAGAGAGAAGGAAGGAGGGAGGGAAAGAGGGAAGGTGGAAAGGAAGGAAGGAAGGAAGGAGGTACCAAAGGAGGGAAGAAGAGAAAGTAGAAAGGAAAGGCAGGAAAGAGGTAAAGAAGGAAGGGGAAAAAAGAAATAAAAAGTGAACGAAGGAAGGAAACAGGGAGGGAAGGCAGGAGACAAAAGAAGAAGTGGAGAAAGGGGGAGGAAAGGAAGGAAAGAGAGAAGGAAGGATGAAACCAAAGAGTGAAAGAAGGAATAAAAGAAAGAGGTAGAGAAGGAAGAAAGCAGAGAAAGGGGAAGAAAAAGGGGGGAAGGAATAGGCAGGGACCCCTCTTTCATAATAGTCCAGATATCTACCTCTACTTCTAACATTCTTACTATAGGCCACAGCAACGCGTGGCAGGGCACAGCTAGTAATCCTATACATTCTATACATGTTAAGTCCAAAGCCCCTGATTTAATTAGGCCTGGCTTTCAACCCTCTGAACTCTAAAACAGATTGAGAGGGCAGTAGCCGACCAACTGCAGCAGTTCCTAAATGACGCAGCCGGATTAGATCCCTTCCAGTCCGGTTTGCGTATTGGGCATGGGACAGAGACTGTGCTGGTCGCCATCACAGACCAGCTCCGCTGCCAATTGGATCAAGGGGGGTCAGTGCTGCTCGTGTTATTGGAGCTCACGGCAGCTTTTGATGCAGTAGACCACGCATTGTTAGCCCACTGCCTAGCCGTGACAGGGGTTAGGGGGACTGCTCTTAAATGGGTGCCCTCATTTCTCCTCGATCGGGGACAGCGAGTGGAGAAGGGAGGCTTGGTTTCCGAGAGGCTCCCCTTAAGTTGTGGGGTGCCTCAGGGAGCCATTTTTCCCCTTTATTATTTAATATCTACATGCGACCACTTGCCAAAGTGGTGCGGAGTTTTGGTCTGGAGTGTCATCAGTATGTGGATGACACCCAGCTGGTGCTGAGGATGGACAGCCGACCGGACTCTGTACCCGATTGTTTCCAACAATGCCTTGAAGCTGTGACTGGTTGGCTACGAGCCAGTCGGCTGAGAGTGAATCCATCTAAGACGGAGATCCTCTGGCTGGGTCATCCAGGTGGGTGCGAGCTCCAGCTGCCTACCCTAGATGGCGAGTGTGATGGGGTGGTTATTTATATGTTGATCACATGTTTGTTTATATGTGTTTAGAAAGGGTTAACGATGATAATGGAGACATTTCCCTCCTAAGGGAATGTGTTACCATAGTAACAGTGGGCGGAGCCAGCCAAGGCTAGCTTTAGAATGTTCAGTTTGAATCTGACAGTTGGAGAATGTCAGTTGGCCAGAAGCTGCGACCAGAGTCAGTTGGTTGGCAGTGCAGCTGAGAGAAGCTGGTAGCAACTAGGGAGAGTAGCTGAATATTCCTGAGGGAATTAGATTATAAAGTGTTGAGTGTTATAGACAAGCAGTAAAGCTTGGGAAATAGGAATAGGAAGCCTAGTGGCTTAGTAACTGAAGGTTAGAGTTACTGTGTGTTGGAAACCAAGTGTTTTAAGTATGTACCTCTCCGGACGTGTAACCAACAAAGCACTGTGCATAATAAACTGTTTAGGTTCTGGTTCAAAACTCTCTCCGTGACTTCATTTAAATTACCAGTCTCCGCACCACTCTTTACAAGTCCATGGTCAAGCATTGACACATGGTGGCAGCAAGATAATAATCTGTATACCTTTATAAAGCGGAATGTTTGTATGTATGTATGTGTGCGGAGGGCGGAAGGGCGGGAGGGCGGATATGTGGCAGCCACTTTCACAGGCCACAGCGACCAGCGCGGGTGATGGAACTGCACCAAACTTGGTACACATAACCCCCCTAACCCCCTTTACGTCCTGGTACGGTTTGGGGGACATGACCCACGGATTATGGGATTTGTAGTACTTAAAATCCCTTTGGTTCCCACGGACTACTGCGGCCCCCAACAAAGACCGATAAAGACCAAACTTGGCACACAGAACCCCCATGACCCACTCTACATCCTGCTGCAGTTTGAAGGAGGCCGGACCATGGATGATGGGACTTGAAGTACCTACACTCACTTCCCGAGACTGCTGCGACCCTCATCCAATGACTGATCAAAACCACAGTTGGCACATAGAGCCCCCATGACCCACTCTACATCCTGATGCAGTTTGCAGGAGGGTGGACCATGGATGATGGGACTTGAAGTACTTCTACTCATTTCCTGAGACCACTGCTCCACTCATCCAATGACAAATCAAGACCAAACTTGGCACACATAGCCCCCCTGACCCCTTTTACGTCCTGGTGCGGTTTAAGGGACATGACCCACGGATTATAGGATTTGTAGTACTTTATTTATTTTATTTATTTATTTATTTATTCCTTCTTGTATTCCGCTCCTCCCAGCAGGCTCGGGGCGGATGACATATAAAATTCGGCAGACATGTAGCATCATGTCGCCGTACAATAAAAACAACATAAAAGTACAACATTGGTCCCGGGATTAGAATTATGACATGTCGTGGCATTCCTGAGCCAGGGTTTCGGAAGATGAGTACATTCGGCTTATTCGCCTAGCCAAAGGCCAGTCTGAACAGGGCGGTCTTGCAGGCCCTGCGGAACGGAATGAGCTCCGTGGCGGCTCGGACATCATCTGGGAGAGAGTTCCAGAGTACCGGGGCTGCCACGGAAAAGGCCCTTTGCCTGGTCACGGACAGATGGCAGGTGCGGACCGATGGAACCAGGAGAAGATTAGACTCCCCTGAACGTAGTGATCTCGGGGGTACATATGTACTTTCAAACACTTTGGTTCCCGCAGACCACTGCGGCCCCCAACAAACACCGATAAAGACCATACTTGGCACACAGAGCCCCCATGACCCACTCTACATCCTGCTACACTTCTCAAATGACCCGGGCACCGCCGGGTCCCCAAGTTAGTAAATAAATAAAGTACAGGCCTATTATGCGACATCATTTCTCTGCTCCGTTGATTTCAGTTATAAACAAATTTCATTACTTCTTTTGTAAGACTTGAAACTTTACTCTTAGTGGGGGGGGGGAGTGGAAATTTCACTGGAGAGGAGAAGTAACAGCTGTCGACAGGGAAGGGGCAACAGATGGAGAGCCTTGCGAGGAAAGGAACATCTGCTTATTGAGTGAGAAAAGATCTGACATTTAAAAAAGTCCCCATGGCATAAATGTGGAAAAGGGAATGTGTCTAGGAAAAGGAATTATATAGGAATTCTACATGCAAACATTCCATAGAAAAGGAGCAGAATGAGGAAGAAAAAGATTTATTGCAACTAAACTATGCAGAGAGGCTGCCTGGTTAGGATTTGGTGTGAGAGCACCAAAGCTTCCTGCAATGGAAACAAAAACTTGGGACGCAGCTATGCTATAGAACAGTGTTTCTCAACCTGGGGGTCGGGACCCCTATGGGGGTCACGAGGGGGTGTCAGAGGGGTCACCAACGACCATCAGAAAACACATTATTTTCTACTGGTCATGGGGGTTCTGTATGGGAAGTTTGACTCAATTCTATCGTCGGTGGGGTTCAGAATGCTCCTTGATTGTAGGTGAACTATAAATCCCGGTAACAACAACTCCCAAATGTCAAGGTCTATTTTCCCCAAACTCCACTTTTGGGCATCTTGACTATTTGTGCCAAGTCTTGTCCAGATCCACCCTTGTTTGAGTCCACAGTGCTCTCTGGATGTAGGTGGTGAACTACAACTCCAAAACTCAAGGTCAATGCCCACCAAACCCTACCAGTATTTTCGGTTGGTCGTGGGAGTTCTGTGTGCCAAGGTTGGTTCAATTCCATTGTTGGTGGAGTTCAGAAAGCTCTTTGGTTGTAGGTGAACTATAAATCCAAGCAACTACAATTCCCAAATATCAAGGTATATTTTCCCCAAACTCTACCAGTGTTCACATTTAGGCATATTGAGTATTTGTGCCAAGTCTGATCCAGATCTATCTTTGTTTGAGTCCACAGTGCTCTCTGGATGTAGGTGAACTGCAACTCCAAAACTCAAGGTCAATGCCCTCCAAACCCTTCCAGTATTTTCTGTTGGTCATGGGAGTTCTGTGTGCCAGGTTTGGTTCAACTCCATTATTGGTGGATTTCAGAATGCTCTTTGATTGTAGGCAGGGCCGTAGCCAGGATTTTGATTCGGGGTGAGTTTGGTTGGGGGGCTGAGACTGGGTGGAAGAGGGTCTACCCTAGCAAACCTTTTGTATTGTTATCCAAATAACCCCATTAATGTGGGATATAATGAGCATGGTGATCAGATCATGATATGAATAAACATAACAGTTTAAATAATGTACCAGTAAGGCCTTTTCACGGACCACCCTGAGAATTTCGGGGGGGGGCTGAAGCCCCCTTAGCCCCCCCCTGGCTACATGCCTGATTGTAGGTGAACTATATATCCAAGCAACTACACTTCCCAAATGACAAAGTCACACCAAGTTTGGTCCTGATCTGTCATTGCTGTGGGTCACAGTGCTCTAAGGAAGTGAATTAAAGTACTGCAAGTCCCATCATCCATGGTCCATCCTCCCTCAAACTGCACCAGGATGTAGGGTGCATCTTGGGGGTGGGCTGTGTGCCAAGTTTAGTCTTGTTCTGTCATTGTTGGGGGCCTAGTCAGGAAAATCAAGTTAATGAAGCCTTGCTGTCAATGTTGGGCCTGGTCTGTGATTTATAGGGGCTACAGTGTTGTTTGGGAAGTGAATCATGTGAAGGTACTGCAAATCCCATCATACATTGCCCATCCTGCCCTAAACCACACCAGGTTGTGAAGTGGGCCATTGGGCCCTTGTGTGCCAAGTTTGGTCCTGATCCATCATTGCTGTGGGCCGCAGTGACTGAATACCTGAGGCCTTTCCTTTTCCCTCTGCGTCACCTTAGAATGTGGGAATGTCGAGGGCCAATCAGAGTGCTTTATGCAAATACTCCCTCGGGGGCAACCAATCCCCTCTGCCTGGTGCCTTAGAATGTTGAAGTGCTGAGCCTGGCCAATCAGAGTCTTTTATGCAAATACTCCCTTAGTGACAACCAATCCCCTCTGCCTGGTGCCTTAGAGTGTTGGAGTTCCGAGGCTGGCCAATCACAGTCCTTTATGCAAATAATCCCACAGTGGCAACCAATCGAAATGCTGCCATATATTCCTCCGCACCTCTGCACCTCCCGCCCTCCACAAACACTGACTTTTATTATATACATAGATAGATAGATATATATATATGTGTGTGTGTGTGTGTGTATTACAAAAAAGAATTTTTAATCCAAGCCATTCTCCTCTTTTAGGTACCGTAATTTTTTAGGTTTGACCAGTCCGTTTGTGGTAATACTCTGCCGGTATTTCTCTTTAATAAAAAAGTTAGTTTATCCATGTCCATCTATATATATAAAAGGGAAATGGTCGTGCAACGGGGCAAATGCACGCCAAAACTACATTTCCCACCCACACAAAAAAACCCAGGGCCACTCCTCCCCACCCCGAGGTAAATCACCCACCCACAAAAACACCCCAAAAACAAACATAACACCCCCAAAACATCCCCCCCAAAACAACCTTCCAACGCATGCGCAAAAACCCCAGAAAGAAAATATGGCCGCCAACAACACGTCACAATACCCAGCCTACACTCCAGAACCCGCCCCGTGCCACCGCCGCCATGCCCACCTCCTCCGCCGCTTCCACGCCGCAACGCCCCGCACATCCTCCTCCTCCAACCCACCCTCCCACCCCGGCTCCCCTTGGCCCCGGCCCTCCTCCTCCCTCCCACCCCACCCGCGCCGCCGACTCCTTACCCACCTCCTCCGCCGCTTGGCCGCCTTCTCCGCCGCATCCTTGGCCCCAAGGAGAGGGGCAGAAGGCCAACGACGGCGCCGCGGCCCGGGACCCAAAAACTAAGGCAGCCGCCAAGAGAGAAGCCGTGAACTACATCTCCCAGAAGGCACCGCGCCGGCCCGTTTCTCAGCTACCGGCGCTGAGCCTTCTGGGAGCTGTAGTTCACTTACCTTCCAGGCGCCGCATGCAGCCGCCCGGAAACAGCGCCCGGAAGGAGCCCACAATGCCCGCGCAAGAGCATTGTGGCCCTCCCGAAGTCCCCGCCTTCTCCGCCATGCCCGCTTCCTCGGCCCCTCACGCAGTCTCCTCCCGTCCTCCCGGGGGACGGGCCGGGAGGGACGCCGCGCCCTCTCTCCCTTCCGCATCGTCCCCGGCCAACGGAATGGAGGCGGCGGGTCGCGCCAAAGAGCCCTTTGCCGCCTCTCCTCCGGTGGCCAAAGAAAAGGACGAAGGGGAACCGGCCAACCCCTCTCCCTGCGGCCTCCCTGCTGGTATGGTGACTACCGGTGCTTTTCCCTCCACACATACACACACACACATAAAAACAAAAAAAACACACATAAAAACACATATAAAAACACAACCTCACACAAACACAAAAATCTCTACACAACAAAATAAACACATCCACACAAATAAATACTCAAATCTACACACACATATCCCCACCTCTCCATATATACACATACAAAAACACACATATATATACACGTAAACAAACACAAAACACACACACATAACTACACACAAATACAAACACACATACCAAGAACTATACACACACACACATATATATACACACACACACGGAAAACCAAACAACCCCAAAATCACCACACACACAAGCAAACAATACCCCAAAAAACTATACAAACATTCAACTATACACACATACACACACATACAAACACACACAACTAACATGATCACAACACTTCAACAACATACATACCCTGACATTCACACATCACCAACATAGGGCACAGCAACGCGTGCCGGGTTCAGCTAGTTATTTCTAAAATTCTGTCCAACCATTCTTCTTTCGTTGGCATCGTGTCTCACTGTCACGATGCACGGACTTGACCGGCCCCTTAATCACACACACAGAGACGGACTGAAGGCTAACTACTTTACTGAATATAAAAACAGTCCAAAAGTTATTGTCCAAAAGAATAGCAAGTAATCCAAAAGGCTTGAAGCAATAATGTCCAAAACACACGTGGCAAAATCCAAAGGCTTGGCAAGGCTCCGCGCAACTCTGCGGATCAGGAAACAGGGCAAGGCTGATGCAAGGCAGGACTTGATGACCACTAGCTCACTTAGCTCCGTGGACCCACTTCGCTTCACGCCTACTCGAATGAGACGTGGCGAAGCACTGAGGATACGTTCCACGGCTCCTATACTTAATCCTTCGGCCGAGGTCCCCGACGCCTAGGCTTCGCTGCGTCTCAATCTCTGCTGACGGACCTCGGCCTGTCTAGGCTGTGGTACCATCCCCTTCTGCGGGACTCAATGCTACTTCTCCTATCAAAGGTTCGGCCTTGCCGCTCACTACCTGGGTCACTATCTGCATGAGAGCTTCCCTCCCGGGAATCTTCCCAGCCGCTTGCTTCCATGTTTTGACTCAGAAGCTCCTGGGAACCTTTCCCACCCGGGTGCTCATAACTCCCACAATCGCTTCCCTCCAGTTGCACCTGGTTATCTGAATCTACGTCAGGGCCAAACATCAATTCTTCCCATGCCAAACTCTCCGTGGGCGAAGGAGGCCCACTGATGGGAAACTGTCCTTCTCCCCAATCTTCCAACTCATCCTCTGAATCTGGTTCTGCAGCTGCAGGGCCTAATGCTAATGGGACCCCGGGTCCTAGCCACAGTTCTCCATGCACAAACGAGAACTGCTGTGCTACACTCACTTCCAATTCTTGCACAAGCAATTCTTGTAGCCGTAGTGAAAAAAATAGAAAGTTTGCCCATATTACTTTCATATTTATATAGTGTTTATGATTATGTGTTTTCCGCTGATTTCTATCGTACCATGAGGAGTGGCAGGTAAGAAATATCATTAGTAGTATTAATATTATTCTAGTTCTATTTTGTATTTTAAAACTTTATAAATTAATGATTTAGGTACATCTTCTTTCCCTTTCGAGGAAATTTAAGTCCATCCTCTCAATACCTCTGCTGTTTCCCAGCTTGTGGTACCAGCGTGGTTTCTCTCTCAGCATTACTTCACGAAGGAAGATTCTTAGGAAGGACTCATCCCACGCTTTTTACAAGGCCAATCTGAGACAGGCAAGTCCGGTTGCAGAAAGCACAGCAGAAAAGTCTCCTTGGGTGATGTTGTTTCCAAGTTGCAGTTCTTTCTGCATTGTCGTTTCTCTTCGAGACCCGTCCGGTGTGTCTTCTCTAAAGAGGCCGCAGCATTGTGGAGAGTGCGTCTCCATGCCTCCCGATGTGAGGCCAGGAGGGACCATTGTTGGTGATCAATCTGGTTGAGCCTGAGATGTTGTTTCAGGGAGTCCTTATATCTCTTTTTGGGGGCGCCTCTCTTGCGCGAGTTCACCATAGAGTTGCATCTTTGGGAGGCGGTGGTCCTCCATCCTAGAGACGTGCCCTGCCCAGCGCAACTGTGTTCTCAATAGCATGGCCTCAAAGCTGGTGATCCCTGCTTCCTCAAGGACAGCAACGTTCGTCACATAGTCGGTCCAGTGTATATTTAGGATTGTGCGAAGACAGCGCTGATGAAAGTGTTTGAGGAGTCATAGGTGTTGGCGATACCCATGTTTCAGACCCATAGAGGACAACAGACAGTACGATAGCTCTGTACACACTGATTTTGGTGCTTTGTCTCAGGTGCTTGTTGCTCCAGACTCTTTTGTGAAGCCTTCCGAATGCCCTCTATGCCTTTGCTAATCTGTGATCTATCTCTTTATCAATCTTGGCGTCTGAAGAGATGATGCTTCCCAGGGAGGTGAACTGCTGGACGGACTCAAGCCCAGATTCACCTATGTTGACGTGGAGATGGTGGTGTTCTTCCTGTGGTGCGGGCTGGTAGAGGACTTCCGTTTCCTTCAGGCTGACTTCCAGCCCAAACAGCTCTGCAGCTGTTGCAAAGCAGGATGTGAGGCGCTGCAGGGCTGCTTCTGAATGGGCGACAAGGGCAGCATCGTCGGCAAAAAGCAGCTCACGGACTAGATAGTTTAGAGTCTTAGTGCGAGCCCTCAGACGGCTTAAGTTGAAGACGCTACCATCAGTACAATAGCTACCATCCTCTCAATACCTCTGCTGTTTCCCAGCTTGTGATACCAGCGTGGTTTAGACTGATGATAATGTATAGGATTCCCTAAGTGTGTTCAACTAGTTGGCCTGGCATTTTCTATTATCACATACTAACCTGCTTCAGACCTTCACGCGCTATGGTTGGAAGTTCCAGCAAAGGCTACGGATTCTGACAATACTGCCTATAACCGGCTTCTTTCCTCTTTGTGTACTTCGACAAGACGGGATTCAGAGCAATAGATCACGACAGGAATCTGAGGAATTCTAATGACCTCCATTTGTATAGGGCGGACTAGGAACGAGGGAGTGGAAGGAGGGTGGGCAGCGCTGGTGCTTATCTGAACAGACAAACAACAGGCCGACGGGGCTTGATTTCCAGGAAGGAAATTAAAATACGAAATGACAAGTAATGACTAAGTGCTACTGGTTCTACTCCAAATGCAAACGGGGTGTGTCCGCTCCTCATATTGTACCCAAAACCAAAGTTTTCAAACAGCAGAAAGAGATTCCAACAAGATTCAGCATCAAGGAAATTGTGGAAGCTCCAACTATGAAGATGAGCATAAGCTTGAAACTGACATTGCTTCCTCCCACAGGTTTCTCTCCCTAAAAGATTCTGAATCGCAACACATAGCTCACAACCTCTACTACCAAGAGCAATTTTAAGCACGGTTGCGACGGCGCAGCAAGCACCAATTGTATGTAAAACCAGGGGCGGCCCGACCTAATTTGGGGGTACGCGAAGAAATTTTGTCGCCCCGCCGCCGTCACTCACCGCCGCCGCCACACCCACACTGCCGCCACGCCCACACCGCCGCGCCGCCACCGCCACGCCGCCGCCGCCGCCCCATCGGCCCGCGGCACACCTCCGCGGCACACCTTTCTGCCGGCCGAGCAAATGTACGAGGATGCGCCGAATGCGAGGACGCGCACTCGCTCCCAAGCGCGCCTGCCGCTTGGAGCCAGCGCGCATGCATGCAGTGCAGGTTTTGCGCATGCGCACTGGCTCCAAAGCGGCAGGCGCTTTGGGAGCGAGTGCACATGCTCGTACATTCGCGCGTGCACAGAAACATCTACAGGCGCTATAGCGCCTGTAGGTGCTTCTGCGCACGCGCGCAGACGGTGGCGCAGGGCAGTGCTGCGGCGGTGGGGCTCGGAGTCGGTGCGGCGGCGCCCTCCCAGCCGGTGGTGCCCCTCCCAGCCGATGCGCTCACGCGACCGCGTAGGTTGCGGAATCGCTGGGGCCGTCCCTGTGTAAAACATTTAAGTTGCAAAGGTTTGCACTGTTGTATTGAGTTTCTGCAAACCTGTTTAGTTTTGCAAAGGTTTGGTGGCCTTGATTGGTTCTTTACACCTGTCAATCATTGTTAACAGAGCCAATTAAGTTTGTTCCGCCCCTTTTCAAGGGACTTTGGAATCTAGCCATTTCTTTACAGAGCTTTCCTGGATCTCTCCAGAAGAGGAGGACATATCTGAAGGTTTGCCAGGGCCAGCCTTGGTCAAGCCATCTCTCAACACAGACACATAGACTTTCCTTGGGTCTCATACAGAAAGCCCAACATAGCTCTGAGGAGACCCAGGCGCCTTCAAACTATTCGGCTGGCATCCAGAGGAAGATCCCATACCTTCAATATAGGCCAGCTGGCTGGGGTCTCGAGTGTCCTTACCTCAAGACCATAAAGGCAGAGAGGACTTGGAGAGCCATCCGGCTGAAGCTTCCTGGACACACGCAACGAGAGACTTTCCTTTGTCCTTTGGGGAACCAAGTAAAGTGACTGAGTGCAGATAACTCGTGTTAAATACAATAAAGCCTGTTTGAGTTATCTATGGCAGTATTTCCCAAACTTTTTTGAGCCGCGGCACATTTTTCACATTTACAAAATCCTGGGGCACACCACCAACCAAAATGACACAAAACAACACTCTAACACAGTCATACATATAGTTAATATGTTTTTAAATGTCTTTATACACACAGTGTGAAACCTGGGCCTGTTTGGATGAACACAACATAGATATCCTGGTGGAAATGGCAGAAAGACGCAAACTTCCCACACAGAACTCACATAAGCAAGAGAAAATACTATAAGAGTTTGGTGGGCATTGGCCTTGGGTTTTGGAGTTGTAGTTCACCTATATCCAGAGAGCACTGTGGATTGAAACAATGTTGGATCAGGACCAAACTTGGCATGAATACTCAATATGCCCAGATGTGAATACAGATGGAGTTTGGGGAAAATAGACCTTGACATTTGGGAGTTACAGTTTCTGGGATTTATAGTTAACACACAATCAAAGAGCATCCTGAACTCTTGCAACAATGGAATCGAACCAAACTTGGCATATTGAATTCTCATTATCAACAGGAAGTACTGAAAGGGTTTGCTTGGGAATTGACCTTGAGTTTGAGAAGTTGTAGTTCACCTACACCCAGAGAGCACTGTGAACTCAAGCAATGTTATGTTATGTTGTTGTTTGTTTTCTATCCAGAATCACAATGTTGGAAGGAGGCTCACCACTTTAAGGTCCCTGAAACAGGCATGGGGAAACTACGGCCCTCTGGGTGCTTTGGACTTCAACTCCCACCATTCCTAACAGCCTGAGGCCCTTTCCTGCTTAAGTGGCTGAGGGGGAAGGGAAAAGGGCCTGAGGCTGCTAGGAATGGTGGGAGTTGGAGTCCAAAACACCTGGAAGGTCCAAGTTTGCCCATGCCAGCTTTCGACAGAGACCTCTTCCTCCCCCTCCCCCTCCGCGCCCTTTCTTCCCCCCTCCTGCCCAACACTTACTTTTTCTTCTACGCTGCCGCTTCTGCCACCATTTTGATCCGAGGGGGCAGCGTGAGCGTGTTCAGGAGGGGAGGGGGAGGGAGGAAGACTTGACCCATGCGGGCGCTATTGCGTGGACTCGCCCCAGAGCAAAGCGAGCAGAGCGAGGCTGGGAAGACGGGAGCCCGAGTGGAGAAGAAAAAGTGTTCGGCAGGAGGGGGAAGAAAGGGGATTGGAGGTTCCCATTTCCCACGGCACACCTGAGGATCGCTCATGGCACACTAGTGTGCCACGGCACACTGGTTGGGAAACACTGCCTTAAACAGTGCATAAAATAACATAACTTGAAAACCACTTGACAAATTGACATCAAATTTAGTCACAATACACCTAACAGGCCATCGAGTGACCCTCACTCATAAAAACACTAAAAAAAATAAGGGAAAGGGTTGTTAAAAGCCCAAAAAATACACGAAAACGCATGCGCAAAACCACATATATACACATATACACTATATATATATACACACACACACACACACACACACATACCTACACCAAACACATATACACAGACTGGGCCACTGGGATGGCTAGTAGCATATAAAACAATAATTTAAGCTCAAAACAGTGCCTGATAACCTATGATGAGGACTGACTGAAAACATAGCCAACTGAAAACAGGAACAAGGGAATAGGATAGTGCAAGTTGTAGCTAATGAGCATGGGCATGGGACGAACGTGCCGTGCTGATGATGCCCCTGGGCTGCCTGAATGGAGGGGAATGCAGGATAAGCAGTCAAGGCATCTGCTGCTGCTTCTGCTTAGGCACCTGCCCAGCTGTCTTGACAACTGCTAACTTGGGTCTGATCTGATCACCCACTGAGCTAAGTGATCAATGTAGACAAGCCCTACATTTTGCTTAAGGACCCGGCTTGATTATCTTGGTTTTTCCACTGTTGCCAGGCTTCTGAAGTTTTCTCTCCCACCCTGAAGGCCACCAACTCGTTTGCCTCGAAAATCGGATTCTCCAGATACTGTGAGATGCCACATATTATGGGTATAGTAAAACAGATTCTTGGATACGTCAGAGGGCTAGAAAGATACACATTTGCTTATGTACACAACATCTAAGTCAGTGTTTCTCAACCCAATGCCACGAGCCCTGAATACAGTTCCCATGCCCGGATTACCCATAAGGCCAACCTAGGCCAGGGCTGTCCAACAGGCGGCCCGCGGGCCGTACACAGCCCCCGAGCCCCTTGCCCTCCTCTCCTCCATAAACAAAAATCAAAGAAAAAAAATTCCCGAAAACAATTCCCGAAAAAAATTCAAAAAAAGTGCGCATGTGCGCAGTTTCGCCTGCTTCTGACGCTGGCGTGACGCTTTGGGAGAGGGGCGGGCCATGGGAACCCCCAGTGGCTCCTCCTCTCTCCCAAAGCGTTACGCCAGCCGCGGAAGCCGGCGAAATCGCCGGCTTCCGCGGCTGCCGTGATGCCTTGGAAGGGAGGGGGGTCCCCCGCGGCGCCTCCCTCTCTCCCAAAGCGTCAGAACAGCTGTTCTGACGCTTTGGGAGAGGGGCGGAGCCGCAGGGCTGGGGGCGTGGCCGGGGAGTGGCCGGGGGCGTGGCCGGGTGGCCCCCCCCAGGTGATCACTCACCAGAAGTCCGGCCCCTGAGCCGGCAGAAGTTGGACTGCCCTGACCTAGGCCATGGCCTAGGGGCACAAGCCGAGGGGGGGCACAGATCACGGACCAAAAACCCCTGGTCCGCACCCCTCTTTCCCCCTTTCTCATGCCCCTTCTCGCTCCTTCTCCCGGCAAAGTCTCTGCTCCGTCCCCTCCGTCTCTCGCTCTCTGGGCTGCGGCGGGGCCCTCGCATTGATCCATTGATTTGCCTGCGGGTCTCTGGCTGGCCTGACCTCCTGGCTCCCGGGGAAGCCGTCTCCTTGGCAACTCACCCCGGCTCTCCCCGGCGGCAGACTTTAAATTCCTGCAGCCAGAGCCGGCGGCAGAGTCCGGGAGAGGCGGTGGGAGGGAGGGGAGAAGAAGGAGAAGGAGAAGAAGGAGGAAAGAAAGAAAGAAGGTAAAGAAGGAAGGGAGGAAGGGATGAAGGGAGGGAGAGGGGAGAGAAAGGGCGTTGCTTGGGTGGACCTCTCCCGGGTCCCCAGCACGAGACCATACCAACCTAGGCTCGCTCCTGCGCTCTTG
Organism: Anolis apletophallus; assembly: GCA_030556195.1. NCBI lineage: Eukaryota > Metazoa > Chordata > Lepidosauria > Squamata > Anolidae > Anolis > Anolis apletophallus. The sequence continues at coordinate 165,681,804 of JARBWK010000005.1, forward strand.
GACCAAACCGGGGCGGCCTGCTTGGCCAAAGGGAGCCGCGGAAGGGAGGGAAGGGTCAAGGCCAGGGTCTGGCTCTCCTGCCTTCGGGAGCAGCCGAACAAAAGCCGCACAAACCCCAACCTGAATCCTCCCTCGCTCTGCGGGAGCGCACACCAAGCGGACATATCTTGCTCTCTCTCTCTCTTGTGCGCGCCTTTGGAGCGTGTTTGCACCCACTGCGCTCTCCCTAAGCCTCCCGAGGAGACCTTCAGAGCATAGCGGAGCTTTCCAGCCGGTGGGAATGCATGGGGACCTTGGAGGTGGCGGGATGGTGCCTACTCGCCTTTCTCTTCTGCTCCGGAGGCACCATGCGAAAAGCCAGCCAAGTGTGGGTCTGAGTGGTGTGTGTGGGGGGGAGGTTGGCTTAACGGGGGCGTAATTCCAAAGTGTGGCCTAGGGTGCAAAAAGGTGTTAATCCGGGCCTGACAGTTCCCCATCTTGTGGTGACCCCCAACTATAACATTTTTTTCCATTGCTACTTCATAACTGTCATTTTGCTACTGTTATGAATCACAATGTAAATATCTGATATGAAGGATGTATTTTCATTCACCGGACCAAATCTGGCACAAATACCTGATACGCCAAAATTTGAATAGTGGGGAGGTTGGCGGGGGATTGATTTTGCCATTTGGGAGTTGTAGTTGCAGGGATTTATAGTTCACCTACAATCAAAAAGTATTTTGAACTTCACTAATGATGGAATTGGCACACAGAACTTCCATGAGCAACAGAAAATACTGGAAGGGTTTGGTGGGCATAGACTTTGAGTTTGGGAGTTGTAGTTCACCTACATCCAGAGAGCACTGTGGACTCAAACAATGATGGATCTGGACCAAACTTGGCACAAATACCCAATGTGCCCAAATTTGAAGATGGGTGGAGTTTGGGGAAAATAGACCTTGACATTTTGTGGGTTGTAGTTGCCAGGATTTATATATTTCACCTACAATCAAGTGACCCCACTGTAACGAAGTCTCGTAAACGCCGCCGAAGGCTAGCGTCGATCTTCGTTTATTCGCAAACCAAACTGAGTGAACCGTGTAGTACTGTGGCAGGGCAGGCTATCCTTTAATCCCACCGCTGCCACCAATTGTAAACATGTCTGGACACACACCGACCACTCCTTGACTTTTTAAAACTGTGTGGCAGGACTGCCACCAGTTATCACGGTTTTCCTCTTTATTATTATTATTAACTTTAATTAACTTGCTGCCACCATTTGTCAATGCTTGACCACTAGATGTGAGGGTCTTTGTGAATAAACGACTTCCACAGATGTAGTGTTGGAAGTGTTTAACAGTTTATTTTACACAAATGGGCTCAAAGCTTAGGTGGTTTCCAAAGATCTCTGAAGAGGTACAAACTTGTAATTTTAAACAATGTAACACTGGGGTTTTAAATTCCCCTTACACAGTTACACACAAGTAACTACTTAATACTGGGTTACTCTCAACCCTGGGACTAAACTCTGTCCCACACACTTGGGTTTCCCTCAACCCACACACACAGAACTGAACTGCACACTGCAGTTCCAACAGACAGCTTGCAGCTTCAGCAACTGCTAATTCCCACTAAACAAGTCACAGCAGCTGGCCAACTGACATTCTCCAACTGTCAGATTCAAACTGAACATTCTAAGGCTAGAGTGGCCTCTGTTGTCATGGCAACAGCCTCTGCTTACAGCTTGCTGCTGCGAACATTCCACTGCTCACTCTCTGCAGCTTTCCAAGAATGTTCCTTTTAAATGCATAAACAAACATGTGATCAACATGTAAATAACCACCTCATCACACCCACCAATGACAGAATTGGGTCAGACAGAATCCCCATGACCAATAGAAAATATCGTTGCCCTCTGACACCCCCTCAGCCCCCGGGTCCCGACCCCAAGTTGAGAAACACTGAACTAAGTAGTTATCATGTAGCAGGCCTCCCACTTTGTTTGAGAGATACAGAAGAGGCTGGGATCAAAGGATGCCACCACTTACCCGGATGCGTCTCATAGCGCTCACAATCTCCACCCTGTTGTTTGGTCTGGGCACATCCAGGCTGCCGATATACTGGAAGAAAAAAGAACACCAATAATATCCGGAAATAAATGATATAGCCAAGAATCACTTTGGAGACCAACCTTCCAGGCAGCTTCTGTCCATGCGGACGTAGCCCTCTTCGCCTCCTCTCTCTACGCATAGCATGTATACGTTTCTTGCTTAAATTGACTAATTCATGGAGCTGATTGAACTCTACATGCTTGAGTTTTACAGTGCCACAAAACTCTTGTTTTGGAAGCCATCCACCCAGCTAAATTGTGCATGTGATAGCAGCAACTGTCAGTTAAAGCAGTGTTTCCCAACCAGTGTGCCGTGGCACACTAGTGTGCCATGAGCGATCATCAGGTGTGCCGTGGGAAATGGGAACCTCCAATCCCCTTCCTTCCCCCTCCTGCCAAACACTTTTTCTTCTCCGCTCGGGCTCCCTTCTTCCCAGCCTCGCTCTGCTCGCTTTGCCTCGCTTTGCTCTGGGGCGAGTCTGCGCAGTAGCGCCCGCACGGGTCACGCCTCCCTCCCCCCTCCCCTCCTGAACACGCTCACATTGCCCCCTCGGATCAAAATGGCAGCAGAAGCGGCAGTGTAGAAGGAAAAGTAAGTGTTCGGCAGGAGGGGGAAGAAAGGGCGCGAAGGGGAAGGGGGAGGAAGAGGTCTCTGTCGAAAGCTGGCATGGGCACACTTGGACCTTCCAGGTGTTTTGGACTCCAACTCCCACCATTCCTAGCAGCCTCAGGCCCTTTTCCTCCCCCCCCCCCCAGCCACTTAAGCAGGAAAGGGCCTCAGGCTGATAGGAATGGTGGGAGTTGAAGTCCAAAGCACCCAGAGGGCCGAACTGTTCCCATGCCTGTTTGAGGGACCTTAAAGTGGTGAGCCTCCTTCCAACATTGTGATTCTGGATAGAAAACAAACAACAACATAACATATTGTTTGAGTCCACAGTGCTCTCTGGGTGTAGGTGAACTACAACTTCCAAACTCAAAGTCAATTCCCAAGCAAACCCTTTCAGCACCTTCTGTTGGTAATGAGAGTTCAATAGGCCAAGTTTGGTTCAATTCCATTGTTGCAAGAGTTCAGGATGCTCTTTGATTGTGTGTTAACTATAAATCCCAGAAACTGTAACTCTCAAATGTCAAGGTCTATGTTCCCCAAACTCCGTCTGTGTTCACATTTGGGCATATTGAGTATTCATGCCAAGTTTGGTCCTGATCCAACATTGTTTGAGTCCACAGTGCTCTCTGGATGTCGGTGAACTACAACTCCAAAACCCAAGGTCAATGCCCACCAAACTCTTATAGCATTTTCTCTTGGTTATGGGAGTTCTGTGTGGGAAGTGTGTGTCTTTCTGCCATTCCTGCCAGGATATCTATGTGGTGTTCATCGAAGCAGGCCCAGGTTTCACACTGAGTGTATAAATACATTTAAAAACATATTAGCTATATGTATTACTGTGTTAGAGTGTCATTTTGTGTCATTTTGGCTGGTGGTGTGCCCCAGGATTTTGTCAATGTAAAAAATGTGCTGCGGCTCAAAAAAGGTTGCAAAACACTGAGTTAAAGAACGAACATCCTACCCCAAGATTGTGCAAGCCTTCTTTTAAGGAAACAAGATCTTTTCGAAATGAGAAGGTCCTGAGCGCTGGGAAAAGCTATTTCCCTGATCAACGCCAAATCTCTGTCCTAGATATGCTTATTGCTGCATTTTATTTACTCAGGATAGAAAGGCCAAAGTATACACACACATACTTGCAGATTAAAAAACATCTGCCTGTGAGCATTTACGAGAATGAAACAGATAAGCCACCACGAATCCATGTCGGACTTTCCCTGCTTGGGATCCTCCTTTCGGAGAGGCTGTCGCTTGAACACAACTCCACAAACAGGATTCTTCTCATAGAACAATAGCAACAAACATATTTATATACACATATACACAAATATATACACACATATACACATATACACATCTCTCTCTCTCTCTCTCTCTCTCTGGCATTACTTCGCGAACGAAGATTTAGGAAGGACTCGTCCCACGCTTTTAACAAGCGCGTTGATGACTAAAAAGGCCAACCCAAGATAGGCAAGTCCGGTTGCAGAAAGCACAGCAGAAAGACTCCTTGGGTGCTGTTGTTTCCAAGTTGCGGTTCTTTCTGCGTTGTCGTTTCTCTTCGAGACCCGTTCGGTGTGTCTTCTCGAAAGAGGCCGCAGCATTGCGGATAGTGCGTCTCCATGCCTCCCGATGTGAGGCCAGGGTGGACCATTGTTGGTGATCAATCTGGCCGAGCCTGAGTTGTTGTTTCAGGGAGTCCTTGTATCTCTTTTTGGGGGCGCCTCTCTTGCGCTGACCCGTGGCGAGTTCACCGTAGAGTAGTATCTTTGGGAGGCAGTGGTCCTCCATCCTAGAGACGTGCCCTGCCCAGCACAGCTGTGTTCTCAATAGCATGGCCTCAATGCTGGTGACCCCTGCTTGCTCAAGGACAGCAACATTTGTCACATAGTCGGTCCAGTGTATATTTAGGATTGTGCGAAGACAGCGCTGATGAAAGCGTTCGAGGAGTCGTAGGTGTTGCCGATAGGTGACCCATGTTTCAGACCCACAGAGGAGAATAGACAGTACGACAGCTCTGTACACACTGATTTTGGTGCTTTGCCTCAGGTGCTTGTTGCTCCATACTCTTTCGTGAAGCCTTCTGACTGCACTCTATGCCTTTGCTAATCTGTGATCTATCTCTTTGTCAATCTTGGCATCTGAGGAGATGATGCTTCCCAGGTAGCTGAACTGCTGAACGGACTTAAGCGCAGATGTGCCTCTTCTGACGTGGGGGTGATGGTGTTCTTCCTGTAATGCGGGCTGGTAAAAAACTTCCGTTTTCTTCAGGCTGACTTCCAGCCCAAACAGCTCTGCAGCTGTTGCAAAGCAGGATGTGAGGCGCTGCAGAGCTGCTTCTGAATGGGCGACAAGGGCAGCATCGTCGGCAAAAGGCAGCTCACGGACTAGATAGTTTAGAGCAGTCTTTCTCAACCAGTGTGCCGTGGCACACTAGTGTGCCGTGACAGACCTCGTGCTGTGCCGCGAGAAAAGCGCTCTGCCCCCCTTCCTCCCCCCTCCTGCCGAACTCCTGCTGCTGGGGGGAGGAGGAGGAAGGGCCGGGCAGTGGTGAAGAAAAAGAAGAAGGGACCGGGGCGCTCCCTCCTTCGGCCGTTTCCCCAGCCAGCCTCCAATCCACCATGACTCCCACCATGACTCTCGCCCCTTGCTCGCTGAAGCCGCATGGAAGAGGAGCCTCTCCCACGGAAGCCCGTCCACTGCTCATGCTCCTCCTCTGTAGGAGAGCTGAAGCTGGGGGTGGGGGCAGGGCATAGCGCGGCCTGGCTCTGCCCCCTCCCCTGGCTTCGGCACTCCCAGCAGCTGCTCCAGTCTTGAGGGGACAGTGCCAAGCCAGCATTGTGCTGGCTCTGGCACGGCTGGCTTGGCACTGCCCCCTCAAGGCTGGAGCAGCTGCTGGGAGAGGTGAAGCCGGGGGTAGTGGGCGGGGCATGGCGCAGCCTGGCTCGCCCCCTCCCCAGCTTCGCACTCCCAGCAGCTGCTCCCAGCAGGCCACCAACCCCAGCCGTTCTTTACTGTGTTAGAGTGTCATTTTGTGTCATTTTGGTTGGTGGTGTGCCCCCGGATTTTTTTAATGTTAGAAGTGTGCCGCGGCTCAAAAAAGGTTGGGAACCACTGGTTTAGAGTCTTAGTGCGAGCCCTCCGACGGCTTAAGTTGAACAAGCTGCCATCAGTACAATAGCGTGTGTATGTTTATACCAACTATGTGACAAATGTTGCTGTCCTTGAGCAGGCAGGGATCACCAGCGTTGAGGCCATGCTATTGAGAACACAGCTGCGCTGGGCAGGGCGCGTCTCTAGGATGGAGGATCACCGCCTCCCAAAGATACTACTCTATGGTGAACTCGCCACGGGTCAGCGCAAGAGAGGCGCCCCAAAAAGAGATATAAGGACTCCCTGAAACAACACCTCAGGCTTGGCCAGATTGATCACCAACAATGGTCCACCCTGGCCTCACATCGGGAGGCATGGAGACGCACTATCCACAATGCTGCAGCCTCTTTCAAGAAGACACGCCGAATGGGTCTCAAAGAGAAACGACAATGCAGAAAGAACTGCAACTTGGAAACAACACGACCCAAGGAGACTTTCTGCTGTGCTTTTTGCAACCAAACCTGCCTATCTCAGATTGGCCTTTTTAGTCATCAAAGAGCTTGTAAAAAGCGTGGGATGAGTCCTTCCTAAAAATCTTCGTTCGCGAAGTAATACCGAGATCGATCTATCTATCTATCTATCTATACACACACACACACACACATACATACAGACATACGCAAAACACATATACACAGACTGGGCCACAGCAACGTGTGGTAGGGGACGGCTAGTATGTAATACTTTTTTTGCCAGAATGAGCAATGTTTAAACAGATATGTCAAAATCATTCCGTGAACATGAACTTAAAATTTTTGATGCAACTGTTTAAACGCCACTTCTCCATCACAATTAAGCAAGATGAGAGCGAACTCTTGATAGGTAACTTGAAGAGACACACACACGTATCAGTCTAGCAAGCTCAATGATCACAGCTCTTCAGGGCTTATGTTGAAGAATCCCTGTGAACCTGAATACTGAGTCCTTGAAAGCTGAACAGAAAAGGTTATTCTGTACCTTACTACAGTGTTTCCCAACCAGTGTGCCGTGAGCGATCAGCAGGTGTGCCGTGGAAAATTGGCACTCTTCCCCCTCCTAGCAGCTCTTTCTCCCTCTTTCCATCCCCAAAGATCCTCCCCGAGGTAAAGGTAGGGCTCCGCCGAATGCCAGGGCCAGGCCCGCCTTGAGGAAGCCTTCAGGAGCCTCGACTCAGAATGGCTCCAGCTCCCGCTCAGGGCTGTTTCCGCCTCCTGCTGCTCCCAGGTTCGCTCACTGCCCAATTCACCTGTGAAGCACTTGGAAATTAGTTGTTTTTAAACTATTTTACTGGGTTTTTTGTGAGTCCCCCCCCCCCCGGAACTGTTTATAACAGCTTCATGACACCCATAGTTAACTGGAAGCAAGTTTCACTCAGGGTGAAAATTCACAAAGGTCTGGAGAACAAGCCCTATGAGGAGCGGCTTGAAGAAGCTGGGCATGTTTAGCCTGAAGAAGAGAAGGCTGAGAGAAGACATGATAGCCATGTATAAGTATGTGAGAGGAAGTCATATATATGTTGTGTTCATGGAAACAGGCCCAGGTTTCACACTGAGTGTATAAATACATTTAAAAACATATTAACTATATGTATTACTGTGTTAGAGTGTCGTTTTGTGTCATTTTGGTTGGTGTTGTGCCCCAGGATTGTGAAAATGTAAAAAATGTGCCGCCGCTCAAAAAAGGTTGAAAAACACTGCCTTACTAAATGGAGAGGGAGTAATTTGCAGCTGCTTTCTGTCTTACTCTCTCCACTGGCAGTTATCTGTTTTATGCCATGGGCACGTATGTTTTGAGTTCCAGTAAACCTTTTGTAAGCAATCTTAAGTGTTCACTTCCTGGTGTGTCATTATCCACAGTATATTCAAAAGTTCTTCATTCACAGAAGCTTCCTTATTTGAGGCCTACCTAAGGCTCTCACAATCCTTCGGAGAAGTAAGTCACCAGGAATATAGCAATTGAGTTGTTTCAAACTATGTGAACGGGAATGTTTACAATTCTACCCGGTCTGTGGTGGGACTACAAAACGCATGGAGAAGTATTGGTTTCTGCAGTGGCCAGGGCGCTTTGCACAATTAAAGCTCGTGCGCCAGAAAGCACAGTATTTTCTGTTGGTCACGGGGGTTCCATGTGGGAAGTTTGGCCCAATTCTATCATTGGTGGGGTTCAGACTGCTCTTTGATTGTAGGTGAACTATAAATCCCAGTAACCACAACTCCCACAGTTGCTGTCTCTACGAAGTGCTGCCTACGGCAGTGTTTTTTAACCTTTTTTGAGCCGCGGCACATTTTTTACATTTACAAAATCCTGGGGCACACCACCAACCAAAATGACACAAAATGACACTCTAACTCAGTAATACATATAGTTAGTATGTTTTTAAATGTATTTATACACTCAATGTGAAACCTGGGCCTGTTTCGATGAACACAACATAGATATCCTGGCAGGAATGGCAGAAGGACACAAACTTCCCACACAGAACTCCCATAACCAAGAGAAAATAGTATAAGAATTTGGTGGGCATTGACCTGGGGTTTTGGAGTTGTAGTTCACCTATATCCAGAGAGCACTGTGGACTGAAACAATGTTGGATCGGGACAAAACTTGGCATGAATACTCAATATGCCCAAATGTAAACACAGATGGAGTTTGGGGAAAATAGACCTTGACATTTGGGAGTTACAGTTTCTGGGATTTATAGTTCACACACAATCAAAGAGCATCCTGAACTCTTGCAACAATGGGATTGAACCAAACTTGGCCTATTGAACTCTCATTACCAACAGAAAGTACTGAAAGGGTTTGCTTGGGAATTTACCTTGAGTTTCCCACGGCACACCTGATGATCGCTCACGGCACACTAATGTGCCACGGCACAGTGGTTGGGAAACACTGGCCTATGGAGCCCCCGGTGCCAGTTGTGGGCAGTTAGGAAACTGCATAAGCTACGTTTCAGTCTTCTCCTTCTAAAAAAAAGCATTGAGTGCTCTGTAATGCAATGAAGGAAGGTTGAAGGGTCTTCCGGAAACTCCCTTGTCTTGAACAGCATCAGGAAGTTCCTTATTGAAGTCAACTGTTCATTAGCATAAGCAATCCCATTTCCTCCCACAACAAGGAGTACAAGAGGGCAGCCACTCTGGTTAAGATCCGTTTCTGAGAAGCAATAACACTGGGTGGTGACCTCACTTCTCGTGGATTCCTTAACTTCTCTCAGGAGGGTTTTCTGTGCTATTGCTGCCACCATTCATGGAGAGAATAGCCCAGAAACTAGGACCGGACGAAGGTAATTTTCAATGGTAAACGGGAAAAAAATTGGCGCCCCCAACAACAACAATGCCTACCCTCCTCTCCAGCCTCGTGCGGTAAGCCTCCTTGTGCTACTGCTCTTGCCTCCTCGCACCACACCAAAGCGCATGCGCAGTACCACACGAGGCTGGAGTCTGAGGAGGAGGGTCTTGTAGCCGGGGAACTTCCGAGCATGCGCACTTGGTGCGGGGCGAGCAGGCCGAGGTGGAGCCGCAACTCGCTGTACATGAGGCTACATGACCCTCCTCCTCAGTCTCCAGCCTTGTGAATGGTTCTGCGCATGTGGCCACACCAAATACACATGTGTGGAACCTGGCAGCCGGATGTGCCCCTGAAGATGTGGCACCCTACGCGGCCGCGTAGTTTGTGTAATGTAAGATCCGCCCCTGCCAGAAACTGAATGAGAGAGAGAGAGAGAGACTTGCTGGTAGATGAAACAGTATCATCTTTTATTTATGTGATTCTTATTGTATATGCTTATTGGTTACATAACATCAATGGCTTGCAGAACAACGTTTCAAAATGGGTTTCCTGCATACAAAACTGTTACGTAGATACACAATAACAGATTTCTTTCATCAACTCCCCAGCTGTTCCTCAGCTGGAACCTTAACTCACTATTGCGTGCCACTTTTCACTTCCTGACTGCCTTTCAGGAGTCTAAATCCTATTAGTCTAGTCCAGGGGTGGTCTCCATGGTCAGCAAAACGTCGTGTTTCCATCTACGACAGGCTAGGCGACTGGCCCCCTACCTGTCCAGGGATGACCTGGCCACGGTGATCCAAGCGACGGTCATCTCGAGGCTGGACTACTGTAACGCCCTCTACGTCGGCCTCCCCTTGTCGACAATCCGAAACTCAAGCTGGTGCAGAATGCCGCTGCTCGCTTGCTGGTGGGAGCACCAGTGAGGGAGCACATCACTCTCATCCTCCGGCAACTGCACTGGCTTCCTATTGAGTACCAAATTGCCTTCAAGGTGTTGGTTCTAACCTTTAAGGCCTTGCACGGTCTAGGGCCTGTGAACCTGAGGGACCGCCTTACCCCGTACGTTCCCCCGAGATCACTGTGCTCAGAAGAGCAAAATTTGTTGGTTGTTCCATCGTCCCGCTCCTGCCATCTGTCCAGCACGAGACAGCGAGCTTTCTCTGCTGCGGCTCCAGTACTCTGGAATTCGCTCACTGACCATATCCGAGCGGTCTCTGAACTTCTCCTTTTCGAAGTGAATGTAAGACGGCCCTTTTCAGGCTAGCGTTTGGTTGAATCCGAATGCAATCGGTGCGCTTCGCCTTAGTCAAAGAATCGTAGTCCTGTATCATCATGGTTATGTACTGTGTTTTTCTTGTATGTTTTTATTGTATCTTTTGTATCTGTGATCCGCCCCGAGCCTGCAGGGAGGAGCGGAATATAAAACCGAGTAATAAATAAATAAATAAATAAAATTATTTTTTCCGAGGGGCCACATGAGAGCCAAAAAATACTATGGAGGGACGCACATAAAGGCGGAACTAAATTCTAATCTTCATTATTTATTTATTTATTTACTATATGTACTATAAATTATTATAAAATAATAATAAAAAACACTAAAATAAAATGAAATGAAATTCAAGAAGACAGGTGCGAACCAAGATGGAGGTTGACATCCTCAAGAGAGGAAGGGTCCCAAGATGAATGGCCCAATGGACCCAGCCCAGAGGATGGCAAAGTATATATGACATGGATTAGAAAACAAAACTTTCTCCTGACTTTATTTTCCAGATCACCAGACTGGGCCACAGCAACGCGTGGCAGGGGGAAGCTAATCAATATGAAATCAATAATTGTACTCGCAATTGGCCCTTTTGTCATAGTGCCCGCCCCTCACCATTCACTTGCCTGGCTAACCTCCCTCGCGGCCGCCTTCCTGATTGGACGGGACACTCTGTGACACGCCCCAATAGACGCCGATGGCCTGGTTTCCCCAGCTTGCGATTGGCGCGCTCTGGCGTCAAACACCGAAAGGGAGCTGGGACAGAGTGAGAGAGGGAGAGAGAGCCGGGTGTCAATGTTGAGGTGACATTAGAGGCGGCGGGGACGGCGCCATGTAACCTGCGCATTGTCCTGGGTGTAAGTGCAGTTGGTGCATTGTGCAGAGAGCGCGGCGAGGGAGGCAGAGGCGGCGCCGAGAGGGAGAAGCCCCGCCGCAGAGCAGAGCAGCAGGCGATCGGAGGCTGCAGGCCTCTGCCCGCTCTCGCCCCCAGCCGTTCCCCAGCTGATCGCCCTGCTATGGAATGCCTACCATCCCCGGGCCTGCAGGGGGAGCAGTCGGTGATCCTAAGTGACTTATTCGACCTGACAACCCGGAAGATGATCAAGTCTTCTGGGTCGCCAGGGCGCTCAGCCCCGCAGGTTGCCGAGTGCTCCCCCTACAGGTCCGGATTGCCTCCAGGGATGGCAGGTACTCCAAAGCCGCCGCTCCTCCGGCCTGTCTGCTGACACAGGCCCCACAGAGCCCACGATGGGATGGCGGCAGTGGCACCCCTTCTTCGTGGCCTCACCCTAACGCCCTTCTCCCCGGGGCGGACAGAATCGGCTGCCGGACCAGATCTGGCCCGCGGGCCATAAGTTGCCCACCCCTGGTCTAGTCCCACATTCTTAGGACTAACTATCCTTAAACTCCTCCAGCGGTTAACTCTACATAAACAGCATCAACCCTCCTCTGGTTCATTCCGTCACCAACTGACTCTCTTTTTTAAAGCCACATTCCTTTTTCCTCCGTGACAGTTGGCTCCGCCTTTTTTCCCTCAGCTTGGAGCTAGGTTGCTATGGCAACGCCTGGGGCCTCTCTCCGATTCTCAGCCAATACTAATAAACCTATCTAAATCTTATACTTTAACTGAGCATTTCGTAACATAGGACAACCTTTAAATAAAACAATTTCAAAGCGAGTTTACATCAACATACTATATGCAAATATTCTAATACTTATACATTTCCCTGTTTTCCATTCTTACACACATCAAAACCAATAAACACATTTCCTGGGGGAAAAAATCATATTGCCATTTCATCACTTCACTACACGTGGAACACGATTTTTGTTCCTGGACTATAAATGTCATTTCCTAGTTTGAAGCCATTGCTCCACATCCTAGTCTATCATGTCCTGGCTATCATGTCTCCTCTCAGCCTTCACTTCTTCAGGCTAAACATGCCCAGCTCTTTAGGCCGCTCCTCATTGGGCTTGTTCTCCAGACCCTAGATCAGTGTTTCCCAACCGATGTGCTGCGGCACACTAGTGTGCCGTGAGTGATCATCAGGCGTGCCGTGGGAAATTGGAACCTCTTGAGTCTTGAATAAGCCATGCCCCTTTATTCCCCGCAGGCCAATCCCGTCACGGTGGCCTTGAACTCCCACCCGGCACCAAGATGGTGGAGGCGGCGGGACCGGAAGCGCCTTCCCTGAGGGGACGCCAGTGGAGCGGAAGGGCCTCGTCTGAGGTGATGCAGCGGACGGTGTGCCTGGCGGTGCTGGGCTTGGTGGCGAGCCTGGTGTTGGTCCGGCCGGCCGGGGCGATGGAGACCTTGAGCCTGAGCCTGGCCCGCGCTGCCGCCTCTGCCTACCCGCGGCTCTACTGCCTCTTCACCCACTGCTGCCACGACGCGGGAAACATCGGGGCCCGCCTCCGGGCAGGTACACAAGCGGCCTACCGGGCCTCAGAGACTCTGACGTGACGTGGAAGGAACATCATGGGCTATATTATTATTATTATGAACTATGTATTAACATAATATTATTATTTTCCCTTAGTATATGCTATTATATTGTTATACTATCAGTATTTGTCATAGTCATGGTGCATATCGTTATTGGCTATGAGAGTAATGATAACAGTCAGGATTAACTCCTGTTCTTTACGGATAATATATTGTATGTACCTATAATATTTATATTATTATAATGTAATACAGGATAACACTTTTTAAAATAATACAATATTGAAATTATATATTTTATATTACTTGTAATAGTACTAATAATATTACAGTATAGTACAATATAGTAAGTTAGAGAGTCATTTTGTGTCATTTTGGTTGGTAGTGTTGGGGCAGGTTTCACACTGAGTGTATAAATACATTTAAAAACATAATAACTATATGTATTACTGTGTTAAGAGTGTCATTTTGTGTCATTTTGGTTGGTGGTGTGCCCCAGGATTTTGGAAATGTAAAAAATGTGCCGCGGCTCAGAAAAAAGGTTTGGGAAACAACGCCCTAGATCATTTGAGTCGGCCTCCTCTGGACACATTCCAGCTTGTCAATATCTCTTTTCAATTGTGGTGCCCAGAATCGGACACAGTCTTCTAGTTGTGGTCTAACCACGGCAGAATAGCGCATGGGGAGCATGACTTCCCATTTCGCAAGAGTTTTTCAATGAATATCTCACCGAGTCTCAACCAATTCAATATAATTTGTGGCAGCCACAAAAACAAGGTTTCTGGAGGAGAACAGCAGCTTTCAAAGTAGGTACTGCAAAATTAATCAGGAAATAGCACTTTTAAACCAGGAACAGAACGTTTGTTTTTGTTTTTTTTAAAAAAAAGTTACATAGTGTAATATAACACTCTAAGGCGCAGGTGCTCTTCAGCTGCTGTTTTTATTCCGGGAGTACAGGTGTGCTCTCCTTCATGTAAACAGGCACCGCAAGCTGGATCAGGGCTTGGCTACTCTGAATCAGCAGGGGAGGAGCCTCGCAGTACTTTGAGGGCAGTCTTTTTCAACCTTTTTTTAAGCCTCGGCACATTTTTTACATTTACAAATTCCTGGGGCACACTACCAACCAAAATGACACAAAATGACACTCTGACAGAGTCATACATATAGTTAATATGTTTTTAAATGCATTTATACACTCAGTGGGAAACCCGGGCCTGTTTGGATGAACACAACATAGATATCCTGGCAGGAATGGCAGAAAGGCACAAACTTCCCACACAGAACTCCCAAAACCAAGAGAAAATGCTATAAGAGTTTGGTGGGCATTGACCTTGGGTTTGGAGTTGTAGTTCACCTACACCCAGAGAGGACTGTGGACTCCAACAATGTTATGTTATGTTGTTGTTTGTTTTCTATCCAGAATCACAATGTTGGAAGGAGGCTCACCACTTTAACAGCCATGGGAACACTTCGGCCCTCTGGGTGCTTTGGACTCCAACTCCCAACATTCCTAACAGCCTGAGGCCCTTTCCTGTTTAAGTGGCTGAGGGGGAGAAAGGAAAAGGGCCGGAGGCTGCTAGGAATGGTGGGAGTTGGAGTGAGGGAACACATATAAACAAATACATACACACACTATACATACACAAAACACATATGCACATACTGGGCCACAGTAATGCGTGGCAGGCGATGGCTAGTGTATACAAATAAAAATGTAAATATAAATATTCTATCTATCTACCGTATCTGTCTATGTATACAATAAAAGTCAGTGTTTGCGGAGGTGTGGAGGGTGGGAGGTGCGGTGGCTGCCACTGTGGGATTATTTGCATAAAGGACTCTGATTGGCCAGCGTCAGCACTCCAACACTCGAAGGCACCAGATTATTTGCATAAAGGACTCTGATTGCCCAGCCTCAGTACTCCAACACCCTAAGGCACCAGATTATTTGCATAAAAGACTCTGATTGGCCAGACTCAGCACTCCAATACTCTAAGGCAGTGTCATGGTGGGAGTCATGGCGGATTGGAGGCTGGCTGGGGAAACGGCCGAAGGAGGCGGCGCCCTTGTCCCTTCTTCTTTTTCTTCGCCACTGCCCGGCCCTTCCTCCTCCCCCAAGCAGCAGGAGTTCGGCAGGAGGGGGGGGAGGAAGGGGGGCAGAGAGCTTTTCTTGCGGCACAGCAGGAGGTCCGTCGCAGCACACTAGTGTGCCACGGCACACTGGTTGAGAAAGACTGCTCTAAGGCACCAGATTATTTGCATAAAGGACTCTGATTGGCCAGACTCAGTACTCCAACACTCTAAGGCACCAGACAGAGGGAATTGGGTGCCACTGAGAGCAAACACTGACTTTTATTATATAGACAGATAGATAGATAGATAGATAGATAGGTAGGTAGGTAGATAGGTAGGTAGGTAGGTAGTAGGATAGATAGATAGATAGATAGATAGGTAGGTAGGTAGATAGATAGATAGGTAGGTAGGTAGGTAGATAGGTAGATAGATAGATAGATGATAGATAGGTAGGTAGGTAGGTAGATAGATAGATAGATAGATAGGTAGGTAGGTAGGTAGATAGATAGATGATAGATAGATAGGTAGGTAGGTAGGTAGATAGATAGATAGATAGATGATAGATAGATAGGTAGGTAGGTAGATAGATAGATGATAGATAGGTAGGTAGGTAGGTAGATAGATAGATAGATAGATAGAGATAGATAGGTAGGTAGATAGGTAGGTAGATAGATAGATAGATAGATAGGTAGGTAGATAGATAGATGATAGATAGATAGGTAGGTAGGTAGGTAGATAGGTAGATAGATAGATAGATAGATAGATGATAGATAGGTAGGTAGATAGGTAGGTAGGATAGATAGATAGATGATAGATAGATGATAGATAGGTAGGTAGGTAGGTAGATAGATGATAGATAGGTAGGTAGGTAGGTAGGCAGATAGATAGGTAGATAGACAGATAGATAGATAGATGATAGATAGGTAGGTAGGTAGGTAGGTAGATAGATAGATGATAGGTAGGTAGGTAGGTAGATAGATAGATGATAGATAGATGATAGATAGGTAGGTAGGTAGATAGATAGATGATAGATAGATATGTAGGTAGGCAGG
>JARBWK010000005.1:165697854-165725354 GCA_030556195.1 Anolis apletophallus
GGTCACATCCCTTTGGACTATGGGATATGCTGAATCACCCGGATCTGGTGCAACCCTGCTTGGACATTGCATGGGCACTGGGGCGGGGCTCGGGGGATCTAAGGGGGGTTTGGGTGGCGGGACGGTGCTTTTGCGTCACATGTGTCGTACCTACAATAAAATCGTGTTGGACCGTGCTACAATCTACGCGTGATCCTTACCGAGTGTTGAAGAGTCGTTACAGTTAACACACAATCAAAGAGCATCCTGAACTCTTGCAACAATGGAATTGAACCAAACTTGGCATATTGAACTCTCATTACCAACAGAAAGTACTGAAAGGGTTTGCTTGGGAATTGACCCTGAGTTTGGAAGTTGTAGTTCACCTACACCCAGAGAGCACTGTGGACTGAAACAATGTTGGATCAGGACCAAACTTGGCATGGATACTCAATATGCCCAAATGTGAACACAGATGGAGTTTGGGGAAAATAGACCTTGGCGTTTGGGAGTTAGAGTTTCTGGGATTTATAGTTAACACACAATCAAAGAGCATCCTGAACTCTTGCAACAATGGAATTGAACCAAACTTGGCATATTGAACTCTCATTACCAACAGAAAGTACTGAAAGGGTTTGCTTGGGAATTGACCTTGAGTTTGGAAGTTGTAGTTCACCTACACCCAGAGAGCACCTACACCATCTCTAGGCTTATCTAAATCTGATATAATGCTTCATGATGTTAGATAAATACTGATTAGGAAGCACACTGAGATTTCAATTTCAACAGACCCTTATACAAATATTCAAGGAATTTCTGTAGCTTAGCTACTGCCAACTGCACTTCCTTGGCTTCTTTCTTCTCTGCAGGAGGTATATAATCCTTTGTGCCAGGATGAAGAGCCTTTGTTAGCCTCAGAACCAAAGTAGCTTCAGGTAAGAATTACGCATGGATCTGCATAAAAAGAACCCACCTGTTTTAGTGTAGCTTACTCCCCAAAAAGTGTGGCTTACTGTGAACTATCTGTTGTTCTCTTGTGAATAAGTGCTGCTTCCTTTTGCCACTACCTAGAAGTGTAACTCTCTCTCTCTCTCTCTCTCTCTCTCTCTCTCTCCCTCCCTCCCTCCTCCCTCCCTCCCTCCCTCCCTCCCTCCCCTCCCTCCCTCCCCCCCTTCCCCTCCCTCCCTCCCTCCCTCCCTCCCCCTCCCTCTCTCTCTCTCTCTCTCTCTATATATATATATATATATATATGCTCTGTCCATAATGAGTACCTTAAAAACAAAGAAACCACTGAAGGAAATCACACCAAATTTGGCCACACGATGCCAAACAGTCCTAGGTGTGACCAACCCTCTGAAAATTTTAAGAAAGCACAGACAATCATTTACAAATCTCAAAACAGTTGGGAGACTACAATTCCCAGCTTGCCCCGCGCCCAAGGTGGCCAGCGCATGCACAGTGGTGCCTGGCTGGCTACCGCTAGCGCAGTGTTTTTCAACCTTTTTTGAGCCGTGGCACACTTTTTACATGTACCAAATCCTGGGGCACACCACCAACCAAAATGACACAAAATGACGCTCTAACACAGTCATACATATAGTTGATATGTTTTTAAATGTATTTATACACTCAATGTGAAACCTTGGCCTGTTTCGATGAACACAACATAGATATCCTGGCAGCAATGGCAGAAAGACACACACGAAGGTCTTGCTCAATTTATAGTTAACACACAATCAAAGAGCATCCTGAACACTTGCAACAATGGAATTGAACCAAACTTGGCATATTGAACTCTCATTACCAACAGAAAGTACTGGAAGTGTTTGCTTGGGAATTGACCCTGAGTTTGGAAGTTGTAGTTCACCTACACCCAGAGAGCACTGTGGACTCAAACAATGTCATGTTATGTTGTTGTTTGTTTTCTATCCAGAATCACAATGTTGGAAGGAGGCTCACCACTTTAAGGTCCCTAAAATAGGCATGGGGAAACTTCGGCCCTCTGGGTGCTTTGGACTCCAACTCCCACCATTCCTAACAGCCTGAGGCCCTTTCCTGCTTAAGTGGCTGAGGGGGGAGGGCCTGAGGCTGCTAGGAATGGTGGGAGTTGGAGTCCAAAACACCTGGAAGGTCCAAGTTTGCCCATGCCAGCTTTCGACAGAGACCGCTTCCTCCCCCTTCCCCTCCCCCTTCGCGCCCTTTCTTCCCCCTCCTGCCCTACACTTACTTTTTCTTCTCCACTCGGGCTCCCTTCTTCCCAGTCTTGCTCTGCTCGCTTTTCTCATGCTGCCGCTTCTGCCGCCATTTTGATCCGAGGGGGCAGCATGAGCGTGTTCAGGAGGGGAGGAGGAGGAAGACGTGACCCGTGCGGGCGCTACTGCTCAGACTCGGCCCACGTCTTCCTCCCTCCCCCCTGAACACACGGCAGCGTGAGCAAAGCGAGGCAAAGCGAGCAGAGCGAGGCTGGGAAGAAGGGAGCCCGAGTGGAGAGGAAAAAGTGTTTGGCAGGAGGGGGAAGGAAGGGTATTGGAGGTTCCCATTTCCCACGGCACACCTGATGATTGCCCACGGCACACTAGTGTGCCACGGCACACCGGTTGGGAAACACTGCGCTAGCGCATCGCTGCCGCCGCTGGCTGAGAAAGAGGGAGGGAAGAAGAAAAGGAGAGAAAGATAATAAAGGAGGAAGAGGAGGCTTGGAAGCGGAGGAGGAGGAAGACGAGGAGGGCGAAGTAAACGGAGGAAGCCGGGGAGGGAATGAAAGCCCACCCCCACCCCGGCCCCTACTCCAGCCCCATCCCCGCTCTGGCCCCGCCTCCTCTCATTCACCACACTCCCCCCTCTTTCCCTTTGGCAAGGAAGGGGGATGTGGTGGAGGGGAAGGAATGAAACAGGGAAAGGGGGGGGGGGAAGGAAAGGAAGGAAAGGGAGAATGAGGCAGGGATATGAAAGAAAGAAAAAGGTACTGATGGAAGGAAGAAGAGGAAGTAGAAAGGAAAGGCAGGAAAGAGGTAAAGAAGAAAGGAAGGGAAAAAAGAAATAAAAAGTGAACAAAGGAAGGAAACAGGGAGGGAAGGCAGGAGACAAAAGAAGAAGTGGAGAAAGGGGGATGGAAGGAAGGAAAGAGAGAAGAAAGGATGAAACCAAAGAGTGAAAGAAGGAATATAAAAAATAGGTAGAGAAGGAAGAAAGGAGAGAAAGGGGAAGAAAAAGGGAGGAAGGAATAGGTAGGCACTAGGCATGAGAAAAAAGTTATAAAAATTAAACGATTCGGAAGGGATTCGTAAGAAATGCTTTCGAGTATTTCCGCACCTGGAACGCCAACCAGGAAGTGGACTTCCTTTTCGAACTTCGGGGGCCAGGATTTTCTTAAGTGTCGTTATTAGGTCGCAGGGGGGCCCTCCTTCTCTCTCACCACCCTCCCGCCTCCCTTGCCAATAAGTATTATGGCAAGGCAAGCCCTAAACTCGCTCCTTCTTTCGGCTGGAAGCCTGGAAAAAATGTAAACAGAGAGGTTTACTCAGAAGTAAACCTGCAAAGGAAGTAAACAGAGAGGTTTACTCATGAGTAAATCCAAAAGAGGGCACTTTGGATGAAGTGCCCTCCTTGTGGATTTACTCTTGAGTAAACCTTTCTGTTTACATTTTTCCAGGCTTCCCTGCCCCTCCTGCCTGCCAGGATCTAAAGCAGGGCTGTCAACTGGCGCCCGTGGGGCCGCACACGGCCCCAGCCTGTTGGACACGGCCCGTATGCCCCGGCCGCCATTTAAAAAAATCTTTCTAATTTTTTTTAAAAAAATGGCGGCCGGGGGAGTGGGCGGGCAGGGAGGAGGAGCCAGCTCCTCCTCCTTTGCCCCTCCCTCCTTCCTCCCCTGCACCGTGGCTCGCGATCGGAGCCGCGGGGCGTCCGCCCGGGGGAGGAGGAGGGGCGAAGGTGGAGGAAGTCAGCTGGCTGGCTTCTTCCTCCTTTGCCCCTCCTCCTTCCCCTCCCCGCGCCGGCGCTCAGGATCAGGGCAAGGGCGCGGGTGGGGGGAAAGAGGAGGGACGAAGGAGAAGGCAGTCAGCTGATTGCCTCCTCCTTTGTCCCTCTTTCCCCCAGCGCGCCGGCACCCTGATCCGGCAAGGGCGCGGGGGAAAGAGGAGGGACGAAGGAGGAGGGAGAGTTCTCCCTCCTCCTCCTCCTCTTCCACCGGCGCCGCTGCTGTCCCGTGCGCCGCAGCGCCGGGGAAAGAGGAGGGAGAATTCTCCTCTTTGCTCCTCCCTTCTTGCCGGTTTGACGCTGTAGAAGGGAGGGAGGCGCAAAGGGGAGCCCCTCTGCACCTCCCTTCCTTCTCTACAGCAGGGCTGTCCAACAGGCGGCCCTGGGGCCATACACGGCCCCCGAGCCCCTTCCCTCCGACCCCCTAACTTGTTTTAATAAAATACAAATTAAAAATAAAATAAAAATAAAAATAAAATACCTACTTCCGGGTTTAGGCAAGCATCGTGAGACTACGCCAGCCACAGACGGGATTTCGAGGGAGGTCGAAATCCCGTCTGTGGCTGCGTAGTCTCGCGATAGCTGGCAAAATCTCAGGTCCCGCGGGATTTGCGGCCGGCATGGGCATGCGCCTCCTCCTCCCTTGCAGCTGCTTCCAGGCCAGCCCCCATTCCCTCAGAGAGAGGGAGGAGGGGAGTGAGGCAGGGAAAGCCCCTCCTGGCTCCGTCCTCTTCCTGTGGAGGGTCCTTGCTTCCCGCCCCATGGATGGGAGGGCCGCCGCACCCGGCCTGAGCTTGGCCTCGGCTCCAGCAGGGGCTCTTCGGGGACGGCGGCGGCGTTGGCGCTTCGGCCCTGTGGCGGGGCTCCCGCAGTATGGGTAAGGAAGGGCCTGGCTCGAATCAATCAATCTAAAAACAGTGGGATGTTGGGTGAGGAGGGGAGGGGTCCCTCAGCGGCAGTTTCCTTGGTGACGCTTCATTCCCCTCCTCCACGCCCCCTCCCCCTGTTGTGCTGCCTTCCCGCGTGCAGGGTGCAACGTGGCTTCCTTTGCGGCTGCCCCCGCGGCTTGTTTTCCCTTCAGGGAGGGAGGGAGGGAGGGAGCTCTTCGGGCCTCCTCCACCCGCCTCTGGGAAAGGAGGCCCCATCAAGCCCTGCGATGGCATTGAGGTGTTTGGGTTTTTTTTTGGTGTGTCCCAATTTGAGTGTGGACTCAAATAACTCAAAGGTATTAGGAAACATTCCCCCAAATCCACCAGTGTTCCCATTTGGGTATATTGAGTATTCATGCCAAGTTTGGTCCAGATCCATCATTATTTGAGTCCACAGTGCTCTCTGGATGGAGGTGAACTACAACTCCACAACTCAAGGTCAATTGTGGCAAATTGGAGCCGGGAGGGGGCAGAGCCGGGAGGGGCGGAGCTGGGGAGGGGCGCCGGGGAGGGGCAGACCCTTGGCCCCCAGGTGATCAGTGACCAGAATTCCGGCCCTTGGGCCCGTTGAAATTGGACAGCCCTGCTCTACAGCATCAAACCGGGCAAGAGGCATGGCGAGATCGCTGTCCCTCTTGCCCGGTTTGGCGCTGTAGAAGGGAGGGAGGAGCAAAGGGGAGCCCCTCTTTGCTCCGCCCTCCCTCCTACAGCATCACTCCGGGGATCGGCCCCGCCCCCGCGATCGGCCCCGCCCCGTGATCGGCCCTGCCCCCGCAGTCGGCCCCGCCTCCACAGTCAGCCCCGCCCCGCTCCAGCCCGCCAGGTGCTCAGCCACCGGAATTCCGGCCCTTGGGCCTATAGAAGTTGGACAGCACTGATCTAAAGCATCAAAGAGTAATGGGGTAGTTGCACACAACACGTGTGAGAAACCAACCTGATGTATAATAGAATGAATGCTAACTTATAGAGTAAGTGCCTAAATATTATAAGTAATCCAACTGGTCATATACCTACATTCCATGCACATGCAATAATACAGCAGTAATAACAATGGGTATAAGAAGAGGTAAAATTCAAACCGAAGTACTCTGACTCTGGTCCCTCCTCAAGCGGTGCAAACTGCAAAAGGCTCTTCTCTATAGGCCGGGCACAGCGTTTGCTGCCTGCGTGCACATACATATTCTTTGGGGGAGGATTTGCTGCAGAATCCTGGGCTCATAGAGAAGAGCCCGTTTGCACCGCTTGAGGAGGGACCAGAGTCAGAATACTTCGTTTTGAATTTTACCTCTTCTTCTACCCATTGTTATTACTGCTGTATTATTGCATGTGCATGGAATGTAGGTATATGACCAGTTGGATTACTTATAATATTTAGGCACTTACTCTATAAGTTAGCATTCATTCTATTATACATTAGGTTGGTTTCTCACAGGATCTAAAACGTGCCAAGTTTGATGCGCTTTAGATCCTGGCAGGGGAGGAGGTGGACCTCCTGCCCCTTCTGCCTGCCAGGATCTAAAGCCTTGAAGAGGCTTCATGAGGGGGGCCAACTTCAGCCCTCCAGGTACGTGTTTTGGACTTCAACTCCCACCATTCCTCACAGCCTCAGGCCTCTTCCTTTTCCTCTCAGCCTGGGCAAACTTGGGCCTCGCTCCCTCAGGATCGGGGTGAGAGAGAGGCGAGGGGAGCGAGGGGGCTCTTCCTCCTTTTTGCTGCTTCCAAGAATAGAATACCCCCTCCCTCCCTCCTTCCTATTTGAGAAAGTCCCATCTAGAATTCAGTGTGATTTATCCCAGTTTTGGTTTACAACTCCCAGAAATCCCAGCCAATTTACCAGCTGTTAGGATTTCTGGGAGTTGTAGGCCAAAACCATCTGGAATGCGCATGCGCTGGCATATGAACTACTAACGAATTTCGTTAGTAATTACGTCACATTTTAGAAATTTTGGAATTTTTTTGTAAGTCTTTCTATTACTAATAAAAATCCCCCCATTAGATTTTTTGATTCCCTATTTTTGGGTTCTAAACCATGCCTAGTAGGCACCCCTCTTTCATAATACTCCAGATATTGACCTCTACTTCTAAAATCCTTACTATAGGCCACAGCAACGTGTGGCAGGGCACAGCTAGTAATCCTATACATTCTATACATGTTAAGTCCAAAGCCCCTGATTCAATTGGGCCTGGCTTTCAACCCACTGGACTCTAAAACAGAAAGTACAGGCCTCTTACGGCACATCATTTCTCTGCTTCGTTAGTTTCAGTTATCAACCCATTTCATTACTTCTTTTGTAAGACTTGAAACTTTACTCTTAGTGGGGGGGAAAGTGGGAATTTCACTGGAGAGGAGAAGTAACAGCTGTCGAGAGGGAAGGGGCAACAGATGGAGAGTCTTGCGAGGAAAGGAACATCTGTTCATTGAGTGAGAAAAGATCTGACATTTAAAAAAAATCCCCATGGCATAAATATGTACATAGGAAAAGGGGAATGTGTCTAGGAAAAGGAGGATAGATAGGAATTCTCTATGCAAACATGCCATAGAAAAGGAGCGCA
This sequence comes from Anolis apletophallus, assembly GCA_030556195.1. NCBI lineage: Eukaryota > Metazoa > Chordata > Lepidosauria > Squamata > Anolidae > Anolis > Anolis apletophallus. The sequence goes on from JARBWK010000005.1 coordinate 165,705,294, forward strand.
CATGAGGAAGAAAAAGATGTATTGCAGCTAAACTATGTAGAGAGGCTGCCTGGTTAGGATTTGGTGTTAGAGCGCCAAAGCTTCCTGCAATGGAAACAAAAACTTGGGGTGCATCTATGCCAGGGGTGCCCACACGTTTTCACCATGCGAGCTACTTATAATAAAACCAAGTCAGAAAGATCTACGTGTTTCCTCGATAGTAAGACACCCCGATTGTAAGACGATCGGGTGTCAGAGGGGTCGGCTAATTTAAGCCGTACCCCGAAAGTAAGCCGTACCCCCGGCCACCGCGTCACTCGGTCCCGCTTCCCCCCTCCTCCTCCGCCGCCCTCCCTGCGGCCTCCTCTTCGGGGAACAGAAGAGAGGCGGCAGAGGGTTTCTACTCATCCGCCTCTCTTCCGATCCGAGAAGAGGTGGCCGCAGGGGAGGGCGATCGCAAGTTTTCCTGCAGCCTCCTCTTCGGGAACGGAAGAGAGGCAGAGGGCTTCTCAGCCGCCCCTCTTCCGTTCCCCAAAGAGGGGGATGCAAGGAGAACGATCGCGCAGATTTCCCTGCAGCCTCCTCTTCGGGAACGGAAGAGGGGCGGCAGAGGGCTCTCCTCAGCTGCCTCCCTTCCGATCTGAGAAGAGGCGGCCGCAGGGAGGGTGGCGGCGGCGGAGGAGGAGGTGGGACCGAGTGACGCGGCGGCCAGGGGTACGGCTACCGTCGCCCAATGTAAGCCGTACCCTGAAAGTAAGGCGAGTGGGACTTTCGGGGGGGAAAGAAAGTAAGACGCTGTCTTACTTTCGGGGAAACACGGTACCTACCTCCTCTAGGCTGGAGAGGGGCGGGGCGGGGCTTGGCGCGGCCTGGCCCCACCCCCTCTGACTTTAGCTCTACCAGCAGCTGCTCCAGCCTTGAGGAGGGCAGGGCCAAGCCAGCCGTGTGCTAACTATGCCACTACTGGCTTGGCACTGCCATCGTCAAGCCTGGAGAAGCTGCTGGTAGAGTGGAAGCCAGAAGGGAGGGGGCAGGGCTTGGTGCGGCCTGGCTCTGCCCCCCTCTGGCTTCAGCTCTACCAGAAGCTTCTCCAGGCTTGAGGATGGCAGTGCCAAGCCAGCTTTGTGCAAGCTATGCCACCACTGGCTTGGCACTGCCATCCCCAAGCCTGGAGAAGCTGCTGGAAGCTCCAAAGCCAGCGGGAGGGGGCGGGCTTGGCGCGGCCTGGCCGCCCCTCTGGCTTCAGCTCTACCAGCAGCTTCTCCAGGCTTGAGAGTGGCAATGCTAAGCCAGCATTGTGCTAGCTATGCCACCACTGGCTTGGCCCTGCCCTCCTCAAGCCTGGAGCTGCTGCTGGTGGAGCAGAGGCCAGAGGGGCGCCAGGCCGTGCCAAGCCCCGCCCCCTCTCCCAGCTTCGGCATTCCCAGCAGCTTCTCCAGGCTTGAGGATGGCAATGCCAAGCCAGTGGTGGCATAGCTAGCACAAGCCTCAAGCCTGGAGCAGCTGCTGGGAGTGCCGAAGCCGGGGGAGGGGGCAGGGCTTGGCGTGACCTGGCTCCACCCCCCTCTGAGAAGTGCCCCATCCGGCTGGGATCGACCTCCTTCGGTCCTGGGATCGACTGGTTGATCGAGCTAAACTTCCTGGGCAGCCCTGATCTATGCTATAAAACAGTGTTTCTCAACCTGGGGGTCATGAGGGGGTGTCGAGGGGTCACCAAAGACCATCAGAAAACACATTATTTTCTATTGATCATGGGGGGTTCTGTATGGGAAGTTTGGCCCAATTCTATCATTGGTGGGGTTCAGAATGCTCCTTGATTGTAGGTGAACTATAAATCCCAGCAACTACAACTCCCGAATGTCAAGGTCTATTTTCCCCAAGCTCCACCAGTGTTCACCTTTGGGCATTTTGACTATTTGTGCCAAGTTTGGTCCAGATCCACCATTGTTTGAGTACACAGTGCTCTCTGGATGTAGGTGGTGAACTACAACTCCAGAACGCAAGGTCAATGCCCACCAAACCCTACCAGTATTTTCTGTTGGTCATGGGAGTTCTGTGTGCCAAGGTTGGTTCAATTCCATTGTTGGTGGAGTTCAGAAAGCTCTTTGGTCGCAGGTGAACTATAAATCCGAGCAACTACAATTCCCAAATATTAAGGTCTATTTTCTTCAAACTCTACCAGTGTTCACATTTCGGCATATTGAATATTTGTGCCAAGTCTGATCCAGATCTATCTTTGTTTGAGTTCACAGTGCTCTCTGGATGTAGGTGAACAGCAATTCCAAAACTCAAGGTCAATGCCCACCAAAGTTTTCCCATGCCTGTTTGAGGGACCTTAAAGTGGTGAGCCTTTTTCCGACATTGTGATTCTGGATAGAAAACAAACAACAACATAACATTGTTTGAGTCCACAGTGCTCTCTGGGTGTAGGTGAACTACAACTTCCAAACTCAAGGGCAATTCCCAAGAAAAACCCTTTCAGTACTTTCTGTTGGTAATGAGAGTTCAATTTGTCAAGTTTGGTTCGATTCCATTGTTGCAAGAGTTCAGGATGCTCTTTGATTGTGTGTTAACTATAAATCCCAGAAAGTGTAACTCCCAAATGTTAAGGTCTATTTTCCCCAAACTCCATCTGAGTTCACGTTTGGGTATCTTGAGTATTCATGCCAAGTTTGGTCCTGATCCAACATTGTTTGGGTCCGCAGTGGTCTGCAGTGCTCTCTGGATATAGGTGAACTACAACTCCAAAACCCAAGGCCAATGCCCACCAAACTCTTATAGTATTTTCTCTTGGTTATGGGAGTTCTGGGTGGGAAGTTTGTGTCTTTCTGCCATTCCTGCCAGGATATCTATGTTGTGTTCATCGAAACAGGCCCAGGTTTCACACTGAGTGTACAAATACATTTAAATACATATTAACTATATGTATTACTGTGTTAGAGTGTCATTTTGTGCCATTTTGGTTGGTGGTGTGCCCCAGGATTTTGTCAATGTAAAAAGTGTGCCACGGCTCAAAAAAGGTTGGGAAACACTAATGTATAGGATTCCCTAAGTGTGTTCAACTAGTTGGCCTTGCATTTTCTATTATCACATACTAACCTGCTCTAGACCTTCACGCCCTATGGTTGTAAGTTCCAGCAAAGGCTAAGGATTCTGACAATACTGCCTATAACCGGCTTCTTTCCTCTTTGTGTACTTCGACAAGACGGGATTCAGAGCAATAGATCATGACAGGAATCTGAGGAATTCTAATGACCTCCATTTGTATAGGACGGACTAGGAATGAGGGAGTGGAAGGAGGGTGGGCAGCGCTGGGGCTTATCTGAACAGACAAACAACGGGCCAACGGAGCTTGATTTCCAGGAAGGAAATTGAAATATGAAATGACAAGTAATGACTAAGTGCTGCTGGTTCTACTCCAAATGCAAACGGGGTGTGTCTGCTCCTCATACTGTACCCAAAACTGAAGTTTCCAAACAGCAGAAGGAGATTCCAACACAATTAAGCATCAGGGAAATTGTTGAAGCTCCAACTATGAAGATGAGACTGTCTGGATGAGGATGAATAAGCTGAAGATCAATCCTGACAAGACAGAGGTCCTCCTGGTCGATTGTAAGCCGGATCGGGGTACAGGGTGGCAACCTGTGCTCGATGGGATTGCACTCCCCCTGAAGTCACAGGTCCGCAGCTTGGGTGTCCTCCTAGACTCGTTGCTAACGTTTGAAGCTCAGGCGTCGGCGGTGGCTGGGAGGGCCTTTGCACAATTAAAACTTGTGTGCCAGCTGTGACCATACCTCATGAAGTCAGATCTGGCCACAGTGGTCCACACCTTAGTCACCTCCAGATTGGACTACTGTAATGCACTCTACGTGGGGCTGCCCTTGAAGACAGCCCAGAAGTTTCAACTGTTCCAACGGATTACTAACTGAAGCATCTTACAGGGAGTGGTCAACCCCCCTGTTTAAGGAGCTCAATTTGCTGCTGTTCATCTTCCGGTCCCAATTCAAGGTGCAGGTTCTTACCTACAAAGCCCTGAATGGTTTGGGACCTGCCTACCTGTGTGACCGCATTTCTGTCTACAAACTCAGGCAATCTCTCCGGTCATCTGGAGAGGCCCTGCTCTCGCACCCGCCCCATTCGCAGGCGCGAGTGGTGGGGACAAGAGAGAGGGCCTTCTCTGTGGTGGCTCCCCAACTCTGGAACTCGCTCCCCAAGGATATTAGACAAGCACCCTCATTGGCAGTTTTTAGGAGGAGCCTGAAAACATAGCTGTTCCAATGTGCCTATGTGTAAGTTATATATTGATTGTATTGTTTTATTACTTGCTGCTGTGTTGTTTTATTATGTGTCATTAGTCTTGGCTTCATGTAAGCCGCCCCGAGTCTCCTTGAGGAGATGGTGGCGGGGTATAAATTTATTATTATTATTATTATTAGGCCACATCCGAGGCCTTTCCCAGTGTCAATTGCATATAATCCTGTATGTTTCTTGCATTGCTTACTGCCCAAAGGCTTGATCCCACATCCAAGTTTTTACTTTCTTTCTGAAGACCAAAAGGGAAGGTGCTGATCTAATTTTAGTAGGGAGGGAGTTCCACAGGCGAGGGGCCACCACTGAGAAGGTTCCACCAATTGTACTTGTGAAGGAGGTGGGACTGAGAACAGGGCCTCCCTGGACAATCTAAACCTCCTAGAAAACCCGCCCAGAAATTAATTGGTAGCCAGTTAAGTGACTTTAGTATAAGTGTAATATGCTCACTCTTAGATGTTTCTGTAACCAGTCTGGCTGCTGTGTTTTGATGAATTGACACCAAATTTGGACACAATACACCTATCAGGCCAACAAGTGACCATCACTCATAAAAACACTAAAAATAATAATGGGAAAGATTGTTAAAAGCCAAAAAAAATTACATGAAAACGCATGTGCAAAACCACATATATACACATATACACAAATATATATACACCAAACACATATACACAGACTGTGCCATTGGGATGGCTAGTAGCATATAAAACAATAATTTAAGCTCCAAACAGTGCCTGATAACCTATGATGAGAACGGACTTAAAACATAGCCAACTGAAAATGGGAACAAGGGAATAGGATAGTGCAAGTTGTAGCGAATGAGCATGGGCATGGGACCAAAGTGCCGTGCTGATGATGCCCCTGGGCTGCCTGAATCGAGGGAATGCAGGATAAGCAGTCAAGGCATCTGCTGCTGCTTCTGGTTAGGAACCTGCCCAGCTGTCTTGACGACTGCTAACTTGGAAAGAACCCAAATCTTGGGTCAGGGTTCGAGTTTTCTCTCAAGTTAGCTTAACTAGGTCACACTGAGACAGCCTTGCTCCAGGTTCAGCCAGATCAGCCCTACAACCACTTTGGGTCTGATGTGATCACACACTGAGCTAAGTGATCAATGTAGATGAGCCCTACATTTTGCTTAAGGACCCGGCTTGATTATCTTGATTTTTCCACTGTTACCAGGTTTCTGAAGTTTTCTCTCCCACCCTGAAGGCCACCATCTTGTTTGCCTCTAAAATCAGATTCCCCAGATACTGTGAGATGCAACATATTATGGGTATAGTAAAACAGATTCTTGGATACGTCAGAGGACTAGAAAGATACACATTTGCTTATGTACACAACATCTAAGTCAGTGTTTCTCAACCTTCCTAATGCCGTGAGCCCTGAATACAGTTCCCCATCTTGTGGTGACCCCCAACCATAAAATTATTTCCATTGCTACTTCATGACTGTCATTTTGCTACTGTTATGAATCTCAATGTAAATATCTGACAGGCAAGATGTATTTTTATTCACTGGACCAAATTTGGCACAAATACCCGATATGCCAAAATCTGAATAGTGGGGAGGTTGGCAGGGGATTGATTTCGGCATTTGGGAGTTGTGGTTGCTGGGATCTATAGTTCACCTACAATCAAAAAGTATTTTGAACTTCCCTAATGATAGAATTGAACCAACCTTAGAACGCAGAACTCCCATGAGCAACAGAAAATACTGGAAGGGTTTGGTGGGCATTGACCTTGCGTTTTGGAGTTGTAGTTCACCTACATCCAGAGAGCACTGTGGACTCAAACAATGATGGCTCTGGATCAAACTTGGCACCAATACTTAATATGCCCAAATATGAACACTGGTGGAGTTTGGGAAAAATAGACCTTGACATTTTGTGGGTTGTAGTTGCCAGGATTTATATTTCACCTACACTCGAGTGACCCCCACCAATTTATTTATTTATTTATTTCGACTTCTTAGCCGCCACTCCCAAGTGGTTCGGGGCGGCTTACAGATCAAGGTAAACGGCATACACAGTTGCACATTAAAACATTATACACTGCACATTAAAAGGGTTTAAAAACTGGGCATTACATAAAACTAAACCAACTTAGACTTCAAACGCCTGTCGGAACAGCCAGGTCTTACAGGCCTTCCGAAACGCCAAGAGGTCACGGAGTGACCTGACCTCTGGCAGTAAAGAGTTCCACAGCATGGGGGCAATAACAGAGAATGCCCTTCTCCTTGTCGAGGTGAGGCGGTAGGTTTTGGCACTCGGAACAGAGAGAAGATCCTGGTCTTCTGATCTCAGTAATCTCATGGGACAGTATGGGGTTAGGCGGTCCCTCAGGTACACTGGCCCCAGCCCATACAAGGCCTTGAAAGTCAGGACTAGCACTTTGACGGTGATCCGGAATTCAATAGGTAGCCAGTGCAGTTCCCGCAGAATAGGTGTAATGCGGTGCCTCACAGGTGAGCAGTGGCGTTCTGCACCAGCTTAAGTTTCCGGGTCACCGACAAAGGCAGGCCAATGTAAAGAGCATTACAGTAGTCCAGTCTTGAGATGACCGTTGCTCGGATCACCAAGGCCAGATCGCGATGGGAAAGGTAGGGGGCCAGCTTCTGAGCCTGGCGGAGATGGAAAAACGCAACTCGGCTAACTAAGGAGACATGAGTCTCCATGGAAAGCCGAGTGTCCAAATGGACTCCAAGGCTCTTTACTGTTGATGACGGGCATAGTGCAGCGCCGTCCAGGGTTGGAAGCTGGAGTTCCCCACCGCCCGGGCGACCCAGCCAAAGGATCTCCGTCTTCGCTGGATTCACCTTCAACCTACTGGCTCGCAGCCATCCAGTGACGGCTTTGAGGCAGAGATGGAAATTATTGGGTACAGATTCGTGCCAGCCCTCCATCCTCAGAATGAGCTGAGTGTCATCAGCATACTGATGGCACTCAAGCCCGAAGCTGCGCACCAGCTGGGCAAGTGGTCACATGTAGATGTTAAAGAATAGAGGGAATGGCCCCCTGGGGAACCCCAAACAGAAGTGGGGAACCCCTGGAGACCGCTTTGCCCCTCCTCACTTGCTGTGTCCAGTTCCGGAGGAAGGAGGACAGCCAACTCAAGGCTGTCCCTCCACCCCGGCCCCGGCAAGGTGGTGGGTCAAAAGATAGAATTGGGTCAAATTTCCCAGACAGAATCCCCATGACCAATAGAAAATATGGTTGCCCTCTGACACCCCTGGGACCCCCAGGGTCCTGACCCACAGGTTGAGAAATACTGATCTAAGTAGTTATCACGAAGCAGGCCTCCCACTTTGTTTGAGAGATACAGAAGAGTCTGGAATCAAAAGCATGCCACCACTTACCCGGATGCGTCTCATAGCGCTCACAATCTCCACCCTGTTGTTTGGTCTGGGCACATCCAGGCTGCCGATATACTGGAAGAAAAAAAAAACACCAATAATATCCGGAAATAAATGATATAGCCAAAAATCACTTTGGAGACCAACCTTCCAGGCCGGAGAGATAGCACACCGGTAACAACAGCTGTGCTGGCAATCTGAAGATCTGAAGATTGCAGGATCGAATCCCGGGCTGAGTTAGACGCCAGCTGTGAGCCCTGTCTACTGTTTACCCAAGCAGTTCAACAGCCCAGCTGAGAAATAACAACAAATTGGGGACCATAGAAGTGGGGAAGGACTTTTGCACAGACCTGCCTGAAATAGGCTGACGGAGAAGGGAGAGGCGGAAGTGGTGGAAACAAGAGGCTCCTGTCATGAGGATGGAACAACAGCACCCCCTTGTGACGTGATGGCACAATGACGCAGGGACATAACAACAATGGAGCATTCACACCCGATGACGCCCACCTGTATGACGCAGCCAGGAAAGAAGAAGTCCTTCTAAAAACTTCACTGTATTTGTCTAGGTGTAATTGTATGTCTTTCCGACAGGAACTGTCTGTCGTATGTGTATTGTAATCCGCACTGTGTCCCCTTCGGGGTGAGAAGAGCGGAATAGAAATAAACAGTATTATTATTATTATTCTGTCCATGCGGACGTAGCCCTCTTCACTTCCGCTCTGTACGCAGGCCCGGATTAACACCTGTTTGCGCCCTAGGCCACACTTTGGAATTACGTCCCCTTTAAGATAACCTCTCTCCCCCCCCACACACACACACCACTCAGACCCACACTTGGCTGGCTTTCGCCATGGTGCCTCCAGAGCAGAAGAGAAACCGCCAAGGTCCCCATGTATTCCCACCGTCTGGAAAGCTCTGCTGTGCTCTGAAGGTCTCCTCGGGAGGCTTGGGGAGAGCGCAGCGGGTGCAAACTCGCTCCAAAGGAGCGCACAAGAGAGAGAGAGCTAGAGAGAGAGAGAAGAGCAAGAGGGCGAGAGAGGGAGAGAGAGAGAGAGAGAGAGAGAGAGAGAGAGAGAGAGAGAGAGAGAGAGAGAGATGTCCGCTTGACGTGCGCTCCCACAGAGAGAGGGAGGATTCAGGTTGGGGTTTGTACGGCTTTCATTCGGCTGCTCCCGAAGGCAGGAGAGCCAGGCCCTGGCCTTGATCCTTCCCTCCCTCCCGCGGCTACCTTTGGCCAAGCAGGCCCCCACGGTTTGGTCCGAGAGCGCAGGAGTGAGCCTGGGTTGGTGTGGTCTCGTGCTGGGACCTGGGAGATGTCCACCCAAGCAACGCCCTTTCTCTGCCCTCTCCCTCCCTCCCTCCCTCTCTTCCTTCTTTACTTGCTTTCTTTCTTTCCTCCTAGTTGCGTCCTCCTTCTCCCCTCCCTCCCACCGCCCTCTCCCGGACTCTGCCGCTCGGCTCTGGCTGCAGGAATTTACAGTCTGCCGCCGGGGGAGCCGGGCGAGTCGCCATGGAGACGGCTTCCCCGGGAGCCAGGAGGTCAGGCCAGCCAGAGACTCGCGGGCAAATCAATGGTTCAATGCAAGGGTCCCGCTGCAGCCCAGAGAGCGAGAGACGGAGGGGACAGAGCAGAGACTTTGCCGGGAGAAGGAGCGACGAGGGGCATGAGAAAGGGGGAAAGAGGGGCGCGGACCAGTTTTTAAATATATTTTTTTGGTCCGTGATCTGCGCCCCTCCTCGGCATGCGCCCCTAGGCCATAACCTATGTTGGCCTTATGGGTAATCCGGCCATGTCTGTGCGCATGTCATGTATACATTTCTTGCTTAAATTGACTAATTCATGGACCTGATTGAACTCTACATGCTTGAGCTTTACAGTGCCACAAAACTCTTGTTTAGGAAGCCACCCACCCAGCTAAATTGTGCATGTGATAGCAACAACTGTCAGTTAAAGGACGACCATCCTTCCCCAAGATTGTGCAAGTCTTATTTTAAGGAAACAAGATGTTTTAGAAAGGAGAAGAAGGTCCTGAGCGCTGGGAAAAGCTATTTCCCTGATCAACGCCAAATCTCTGTCCTAGATATGCTTATTGCTGCATTTTATTTACTCAGGATAGAAAGGCCAAAGTATGCACACACATCCTTACAGATTAAAAAACATCTGCCTGTGAGCATTTACGAGAATGAAACTGATAAGCCACCACGAATCCATGTCGGACTTTCCCTGCTTGGGATCCTCCTTTCAGAGAGGCTGTCGCTTGATCACAACTCCACAAAAAGGATTCTTCTCATAGAACAATAGCAACAAACATATTTATATACACATATACACAAATATATACACACATATACACATCTCTCTCTCTCTCTCTCTCTCTCTCTCTGGCATTACTTCACGAACGAAGATTCAGGAAGGACTCGTCCCATGCTTTTTACAAGCGCGCTGATGACTTAAAAGGCCAATCTGAGATAGGCAAGTCCGGTTGCAGAAAGCACAGCAGAAAGTCTCCTTGGGTAATGTTGTTTCCAAGTTGCGGTTCTTTCTGCGCTGCCGTTTCTCTACGAGACCCGTTTGGCATGTCTTTTCGAAAGAGGCCGCAGCATTGTTGATAGTGCGCCTCCATGCCTCCCGATGTGAGGCCAGGGTGGACCATTGTTGGTGATCAATCTGGCCGAGCCTGAGATGTTGTTTCAGGGAGTCCTTATATCTCTTTTGGGGTGCCTCTCTTGCGCTGACCCGTGGCAAGTTCACCGTAGAGTAGTATCTTAGGGAGGCGGTGGTCCTCTATCCTAGAGACCTCGTGCCCTGCCCAGCGCAGCTGTGTTCTCAGTAGCATGGCCTCAATGCTGGTGATCCCTGCTTGCTCAAGGAGAGCAACATTCGTCACATAGTCGGTCCAGTGTATATTTAGGATTGTGCGAAGACAGCGCTGATGAAAGCATTCGAGGAGTCGTAGGTGTTGGCGATGGGTGACCCATGTTTCAGACACATAGAGGAGGATGGACAGTATGATAGCTCTGTACACACTGATTTTCATGCTTTGCCTCAGGTGCTAGTTGCTCCAGACTCTTTTGTGAAGCCTTCCGAATGCACTCTATGCCTTTGCTAATCTGTGATCTATCTCTTGATCAATCTTGGCGTCTGAAGAGATTATGCTTCCCAGGGAGGTGAACTGCTGAACGGACTTAAGCACAGATGTGCCTATGCTGACTTGGGGGTGATGGTGTTCTTCCTGTGGTGCGGGCTGGTAGAGGACTTCCGTTTTCTTCAGGCTGACTTCCAGCTCAAACAGCTCTGCAGCCGTTGCAAAGCAGGATGTGAGGCGCTGCAGGGCTGCTTCTGAATGGGCAACTAGGGCAGCATCGTCAGCAAAAAGCAGCTCACGGACTAGATAGTTTTGAGTCTTAGTGCGAGCCCTCAGGCGGCTTAAGTTGAACAAGCTACCATCAGTACAATAGCGCAAGCGTGTGTGTGTGTATACACACACACACACACACACACACACACGCGCAAAATACATATACACAGACTGAGCCACAGCAACGTGTGGCAGGGGACAGCTAGTATGTAATACTTTTTTGCCAGAATGAGCAATGTTTAAACAGATATGTCAAAATCATTCCGTGAACATGAACTTGAAATTTTTGATGCAACTGTTTAAACGCCACTTCTCCATCACAATTAAGCAAGATGAGAGCGAACTCTTGATAGGTAACTTGAAGAGACACACACACACGTATCAGTCTAGCAAGCTCAATAATCACAGCTCTTCGGGACTTATGTTGAAGAATCCCTGTGAATCTGAATACTGAGTCCTTGAAAGCTGAACAGAAAAGGTTATTCTGTACCTTACTACAGTGTTTCCCAACCAGTGTGCCGTGAGCGATCAGCAGGTGTGCCGTGGAAAATTAGCACTCTTTCCCCTCCTAGCAGCTCTTTCTCCCTCTTTCCCTCCCCAAAGATCCTCCCCGAGGCAAAGGAAGGGCTCCGCCGAATGCCAGGGCCAGGCCCGCCTTGAGGAAGCCTTCAGGAGCCTCGACTCAGCATGGCTCCAGCTCCCGCTCAGGGCTGCTTCAGCCTCCCGATGCTCCCAGGTTCGCTCACTGCCCAATTCACCTGTGAAGCATTCACAGGTTTCCAAGGAACAAATTGAGCCTCTCCGCTTGGAAATTAGTTGTTTTTAATCTATTTTACTGGGTTTTTTGTGAGTGCCTCCCCCGGGAACTTTTTATAACAGCTTCATGACACCCATAGTTAACTGGAAGCAAGTTTCACTCAGGGTGAAAATTCACAAAGGTCTGGAGAACAAGCCCTATGAGGAGCGGCTTGAAGAGCTGGGCATGTTTAGCCTGAAGAAGAGAAGGCTGAGAGAAGACATGATAGCCATGTATAAGTATGTGAGAGGAAGTCATATATATGTTGTGTTCATGGAAACAGGCCCAGGTTTCACACTGAGTGTATAAATACATTTAAAAACATATTAACTATATGTATTACTGTGTTAGAGTGTCATTTTGTGTCATTTTGGTTGGTGGTGTGCCCCAGGATTGTGAAAATGTAAAAAATGTGCCGCGGCTCAAAAAAGGTTGAAAAACACTGCCTTACTAAATGGAGAGGGAGTAATTTGCAGCTGCTTTCTGTCTTACTCTCTCCACCGGCAGTTATCTGTTTTATGCCATGGGCACGTATGTTTTGAGTTCCAGTAAACCTTTTTGTAAGCAATCTTAAGTGTTCACTTCCTGGTGTGTCATTATCCACAGTATATTCAAAAGTTCTTCATTCACAGAAGCTTCCTTATTTGAGGCCTACCTAAGGCTCTCACAATCCTTCGGAGAAGTAAGTCACCAGGAATATAGCAATTGAGTTGTTTCAAACTATGTGAACGGGAATGTTTACAATTCTACCCGGTCTGTGGTGGGACTACAAAACGCATGGAGAAGTATTGGTTTCTGCAGTGGCCAGGGGCGCTTTTGCACAATTAAAGCTCGTGCGCCAGAAAGCACAGTATTTTCTGTTGGTCACGGGGGTTCCATGTGGGAAGTTTGGCCCAATTCTATCATTGGTGGGGTTCAGACTGCTCTTTGATTGTAGGTGAACTATAAATCCCAGTAACCACAACTCCCACAGTTGCTGTCTCTATTTAGTGCTGCCTACGGCAGTGTTTTCAACCTTTTTTGAGCCGCGGCACATTTTTTACATTTACAAAAATCCTGGGGCACACCACCAACCAAAATGACACAAAATGACACTCTAACTCAGTAATACATATAGTTAGTATGTTTTTAAATGTATTTATACACTCAGTGTGAAACCTGGGCCTGTTTCGATGAACACAACATAGATATCCTGGCAGGAATGGCAGAAAGACACAAACTTCCCACAAAAAACTCCCATAACCAAAAGAAAATAGTATAAGAATTTGGTGGGCATTGACCTTGGGTTTTGGAGTTGTAGTTCACCTATATCCAGAGAGCACTGTGGACTGAAACAATGTTGGATCGGGACAAAACTTGGCATGAATACTCAATATGCCCAAATGTGAACACAGATGGAGTTTGGGGAAAATAGACCTTGACATTTGGGAGTTACAGTTTCTGGGATTTATAGTTAACACACAACCAAAGAGCATCCTGAACTCTTGCAACAATGGAATTGAACCAAACTTGGCCTATTGAACTCTCATTACCAACAGAAAGTACTGAAAGGGTTTGCTTGGGAATTTACCTTGAGTTTCCCACAGCACACCTGATCATCGCTCACGGCACACTAATGTCCCACGGCACACTGGTTGGGAAACACTGGCCTATGGAGCCCCGGTGCCAGTTGTGGGCAGTTAGAAAACTGCATAAGCTACGTTTCAGTCTTCTCCTTCTAAAAAAAAAGCATTGAGTGCTCTGTAATGCAATGAAGGAAGGTTGAAGGGCCTTCCGGAAACTACCTTGTCTTGAACAGCCTCAGGAAGTTCCTTATTGAAGTCAACTGTTCATTAACATAAGCAATCCCATTTCCTCCCACAACAAGGAGTACAATAGGGCAGCCACTCTGGTTAAGATCCGTTTCTGAGAAGCAATAACACTGGGTGGTGACCTCACTTCTCGTGGATTCCTCAATTTCTCTCAGGAGGGTTCTCTGTGCTATTGCTGCCACCATTCATGGAGAGAATAGCCCAGAAACTAGGACCGGACGAAGGTAATTTTCAATGGTAAACGGGAAAAAAATTGGCGCCCCCCCCCCAACAACAACAATGCCTACCCTCCTCCTCTCCAGCCTCGTGCGGTAAGCCTCCTTGTGCTACTGCTCTTGCCTCCTCGCACCACACCAAAAGCGCATGCGCAGTACCATACACGAGGCTGGAGACTGAGGAGGAGGGTCATGTAGCCTGAGGGTCCGCCTGCCACTAACGCTCCTCCTCTTTGGTCTCGTGTATGGCGAGTTGCGGCTCTGCTCCAACCTGCTCACCCTGCCACAAATGCGCATATGTGGAACTTCCGAGCATGCGCACTTGGTGCGGGGCGAGCAGGCCGAGGTGGAGCCGCAACTGGCTGTACATGAGGCTACATGACCCTCCTCCTCAGTCTCCAGCCTTGTGAATGGTTCTGCGCATGGGACGGCGCTGGCCACACCAAATACACATGTGTGGAACCTGGCAGCCGGATGCGCCCTGAAGATGTGGCACCCTCACGCCGCCGCGTAGTTTGCGTAATGTAAGATCCGCCCCTGCCAGAAACTGAATGAGAGAGAGAGAGACTTGCTGGTAGATGAAACAGTATCATCTTTTATTTATGTGATTCTTATTGTATATGCTTATTGGTTACATAACATCAATGGCTTGCAGAACAACGTTTCAAAATGGGTTTCCTGCATACAAAACTGTTACGTAGATACACAAGAACAGATTTCTTTCATCAACTCCCCAGCTGTTCCTCAGCTTGAACCTTAACTCACTATTGCGTGCCACTTTTCACTTCCTGACTGCCTTTCAGGAGTCTAAATCCTATTAGTCGAGTGCAGGGGTGGTCTCCATGGTCAGCAAAACGTCAGTGTTCCATCTACGACAGGCTAGGCGACTGGCCCCCTACCTGTCCAGGGATGACCTGGCCACGGTGATCCAAGCGACGGTCATCTCGAGGCTGGACTACTGTAACGCCTCTACGTTGGCCTTCCCTTGTCAACAATCCGAAACTCAAGCTGGTGCAGAATGCCGCTGCTCGCTGCTGGTGGGAGCACCAGTGAGGGAGCACATCACTCATCCTCCGGCAACTGCACTGGCTTCCTATTGAGTACCAAATTGCCTTCAAGGTGTTGGTTCTAACCTTTAAGGCCTTGTACGGTCTAGGGCCTGTGTACCTGAGGGACCGCCTTACCCCGTATGTTCCCCCGAGATCACTGTGCTCGGAAGAGCAAAATTTGTTGGTTGTTCCATCGTCCCGCTCCTGCCATCTGTCCAGCACGAGACAGCGAGCTTTCTCTGCTGCGGCCCAGTACTCTGAATTCGCCACTGACCATATCCGAGCGGTCTCTGAACTTCTCCTTTTCGAAGTGAATGTAAGACGGCCCTTTTCAGGCTAGCGTTTGGTTGAATCCGAATGCAATCGGTGCGCTTCGCCTTAGTCAAAGAATCGTAGTCCTGTATCATCATGGTTATGTACTGTGTTTTTATTGTATGTTCATATCGTATGTTTTAATTGTATGTTTGTATCTGTGATCCGCCCCGAGCCTGCAGGGAGGAGCGGAATATAAAACCGAATAATAAATAAATAAATAAATAAATAAATAAATAAAATTATTTTTTCCGAGGGGCCACATGAGAGCCAAAAAATATTATGGAGGGACACACATAAAGGCGGAACTAAATTCTAATCTGCATTATTTATTTATTTATTTACTATATGTACTATAAATTATTATAAAATAATAATAAAAAAACACTAAAATGAAATGAAATAAAATTCAAGAAGTCAAGGTGCGTACCTAGATGAAGGCTGGCATCCTCAAGAGAGGAAGGATCCCAAGATGGAATGGCCCCATGGACCCAGCCCAGAGGATGGCAAAGTATATATGACATGAATTAGAAAACAAAACTTTCTCCTGACTTTATTTTCCAGATCACCAGACTGGGCCACAGCAACGCGTGGCAGGGGGAAGCTAATCAATATGAAATCAATAATTGTACTCGCAATTGGCCCTTTTGTCATAGTGCCCGCCCCTCACCATTCACTTGCCTGGCTAACCTCCCTCGCGGCCGCCTTCCGGATTGGACGGGACGCCCTGTGACACGGCCCAATAGACGCCGATGACCTGGTTTCCCCAGCTTGCGATTGGCCCGCTCCGGCGTCAAACACCGAAAGGGAGCCGGGACAGAGGGAGAGAGGGAGAGAGAGCCGGGTGTCAATGTTGAGGTGACATTAGAGGTGGTGGAGGGGGGGGGCACCACGTAACCTGCGCATTGTCCTGGGCATAAGTGCAGTTGGTGCATTGTGCAGAGAGGCAGAGGCGGCGCCAAGAGGGAGAAGCCCCGTCGCAGAGCAGAGCAGCAGGCGATCGGAGGCTGCAGGCCTCCGCCCGCTCTCGCCCCCAGCCGTTCCCCAGCTGATCACCCTGCTATGGAATGCCTGCCATCCCCGGGCCTGTAGGGGGAGCAGTCGGCGATCCAGTGGTTTGTGGGAACCCAAGTGTTTGAAAGTACTACAAATCTCATAATCCGTTGTCCCTTTCCCCCAAACCGCACCCCCGGGTACTGGTTGTGGGGGGTCGGGAGCAGGTGAGGGTTTTGCCCTCCTTTCTGCCAGAGATCCCCGTGTACAACCGGTGGGCCACTGTGTGACACAGAATGCTGGACTAGATGGGCTGAGGCCCGATTCAGCATGGCTCTTCTTATGTTCTTATGTTCTTATGACGTGCATTGTTGGGTTCAGTGTGCTCTGGATCCCTATTGTGTCAGTCTCCCAAACTCTTCCAGTCTGTTCAGTTGCTGATGAATCCCTCTGTGTGTGCTGTGTGCCATAGGAAAGGGTGAAGGGAGAGGCAGTAGGCGGGCGCATGCACATTCTGCACAAGGAACGCTGGGATGCCTGCCTGGGGTAGAGGGAGCACATCCAATGTAGGATGGAAGTCTCCCCGAATGAAAGCATGACTTGGGTGGTGAGCCGTAGTGTTTGGGGAGGACGTTGGCAGTGTTTGGGCCACATGTGAGTGGCGCTCACTGTAACCTGCAATTCCAGATGAGGGAGTGCCTTTGGAGGCTTCTCAGCACTTGGAGTTATAGCCTGCTTGTGGAGGCCCCAGGCTGTCTGTGTAAGTGGACACTTACTCCACATACATACATACATACATCTTTTTCTCTTTTATTATGTATAGAGATAAAGAGATAATAATAATAAATAATAATAATGTAATAAAAGATAACACTTTAAAAAATAATACAATATTGAAATTATATATATTTATATTACTTGTAATAGTACTAATAATATTACGGTATAATGGTATAGTACAATATAGTAAGTTAGAGTGTCATTTTGTATCATTTTGGTTGGTGGTGTGCCCCAGGATTTTGGGGCCAGTGTACCTGAAGGAGCTGCTTACCTACCCCATATGCGCCCAGAAGATCACTGCGCTCAGAGGGGCTTAATTTACTTGAAGTCCCGGGTATGAAGTCCTGCAAGCTCTCTACCACGCGGCAGAGAGCGTTTTCAGTGGCGGCGCCGGTTCTACGGAACTCGCTGCCGCCGGAGGCATGAGCCTTGCAGGACCTGATGGCGTTCCGCAGGTCTTGGCTGTTTAGACAGGCGTTCGATGTCTGACAGCGCCTAATTAACGCTTGCCATCCTGCCATACCACTACCATTCTCCATGTACCAGCTATGTCTGGCTATGATTTTATGTGACTGTTTTAAGATGTAATTTTATGTGTTTTTAACCATGTGTTTTATATGCTGTTTTATATGCTGTTTTTATATGTTGTAAACCGCCCTGAGCCTCGGGAAGTACGATAGCTCTGTACACACTGATTTTGGTGCTTTGGCTCAGGTGCTTGTTGCTCCAGACTCTTTTGTGAAGCCTTCCGAATGCACTCTATGCCTTTGCTAATCTGTGATCTATCTCTTGATCAATCTTGGCGTCTGAAGAGACTATGCTTCCCAGGTAGGTGAAGTGCTGAAAGGATTTAAGCACAGATGTGCCTATGCTGAAGTGGGGATGGTGGTGTTCTTCCTGTGGTGCGGGCTGGTAGAGGACTTCCGTTTTCTTCAGGCTGACTTCCAGCCCAAACAGCTCTGCAGCTCTTGCAAAGTAGGATGTGAGGCGCTGCAGGGCTGCTTCTGAATGGGCAACTAGGCAAAAAGTTGAACAAGCTACCATCAGTACGATAGCGTGTGTGACGAATGTTGCTGTCCTTGAGCAAGCAGGGATCACCAGCGTTGAGGCCATGCTATTGAGAACACAGCTGCGCTGGGCAGGGCACGTCTCTAGGATGGAGGATCACTGCCTCCCAAAGATACTACTCTATGGTGAACTCGCCATGGGCATCATGGGTCAAATCGAAATAAATAAATAATAATAATAATAAATGTAAAAAATGTGCCGCGGCTCAAAAAAGGTTGGGGAAACACTGCCCTCGATCATTTCAGTCAGCCTCCTCTGGACATATTCCTGCTTGTCAATATCTCTCTTAAATTGTGCTGCCCAGAATTGGACACCGTATTCTAGTTGTGGTCTAACCAAGGCGGAATAGCGCATGGGGAGCAGGACTTCCCATTTTGCAATAGTTCTTCAATGACTATCTCACCGAGTCTCAACCAATTCAACAGAGTTTGCGGCAGCCACAAAAACAAAGTTCCTGGAGTAGAACAACCGCTTTCAAAGGAAGTACTGCACAATTAATCAGGAAATAGCACTTTTAAACCAGGAACAGAACGTTTGTTTTTGTTAAAAAAAAAAAGTTACATAGTGTAATATAACACTCTAAGGCGCAGGTGCTCTTCAGCTGCTGTTTTTATTCCGGGAGTACAGGTGTGCTCTCCTTCGTGTAAACAGGCACCGCAATCTGGATCAGGGCTTGGCTACTCTGAATCAGCAGGGGAGGAGCCTCGCAGTACTTTGAGGGCAGTCTTTTTCAACCTTTTTTTAAGCCGCGGCACATTTTTTACATTTACAAAATCCTGGGGCACACCACCAACCAAAATGACACAAAATGACACTCTAACACAGTAATACATATAGTTAATATGTTTTTAAATGCATTTATACACTCAGTGGGAAACCCGGGCCTGTTTGGATGAACACAACACAGATATCCTGGCAGGAATGGCAGAAAGACACAAACTTCCCACACAGAACTCCCATAACCAAGAGAAAATACTATAAGAGTTTGGTGGGCATTGACCTTGGGTTTTGGAGTTGTAGTTCACCTATATCCAGAGAGCACTGTGGACTCAAACAATGTTGGATCAGGACCAAACTTGGCATGAATACTCAATATGCCCAAATGTGAACACAGATGGAGTTTGGGGGAAATAGACCTTGACATTTGGGAGTTACACTTTCTGGGATTTATAGTTAACACGCAATCAAAGAGCATCCTGAACTCTTGCAACAATGGAATTGAACCAAACTTGGCATATTGAACTCTCATTACCAACAGAAAGTACTGAAAGGGTTTGCTTAGGAATTGACCTTGAGTTTGGAAGTTGTAGTTCACCTACACCCAGAGAGCCCTGTGGACTCAAGCAATGTTGTGTTATGTTGTTGTTTGTTTTCTATCCAGAATCACAATGTTGGAAGGAGGCTCACCACTTTAAGGTCCCTCAAACAGGCATGGGAAAACTTCGGCCCTCTGGGTGCTTTGGACTCCAACTCCCACCATTCCTCACAGCCTGAGGCCCTTTCCTGCTTAAGTGGCTGAGGGGGGGGGAGGAAAAGGGCCTGAGGCTGCTAGGAATGGTGGGAGTTGGAGTCCAAAACACCCGGAAGGTCCAAGTTTGCCCATGCCAGCTTTCGACAGAGACCTCTTCCTCCCCCTCCCCCTTCGCGCCCTTTCTTCCCCCTCCTGCCCAACACTTACTTTTCTTCTCCACTGCCGCTTCTGCCAGCCAGATGGGGCACTTCACAGGGGGAGCCAGGCTATGCCAAGCCCCGCCCCCTGCCCCGGCTTCAGCACTCCCAGCAGCTTCTCCAGACTTGAGGATGGCAATGCCAAGCCAGTGGTGGCATAGCTAGCACAAGGCTGGCTTGGCATTGCCACCCTCAATCCTGGAGAAGCTGCTGGAAGCTCCAAAGCCAGAGGGAGGGGGGGGTTGGCGCGCCTGGCTCTGTCCCCCGACTCCGCTCTACCAGCAGCTTCTCCAGGCTTGAGGACGGCAATGCCAAGCCAGTGGTGGCATACCTAGCACAAGGCTGGCTTGGCACTGCCATCCTCAAGCC